>JABTTQ020002824.1:0-209627 GCA_016081115.2 Rehmannia glutinosa
GGTCCAGGGCTATTTCTTTAAAATAAAAATAATTTGAGTTAGGTCCTTGTTAAAAAGAAAATTTTCAATTAGCCCCGTTTTTGTAAAAACTAATTCTTTTGGGGTTAAAAATTGAATAAATAAATGTCCCGACCTTGAAACATTATGAGGTCAGTTCTTAAATTCTCTAAATTGTTCAGAGATTCAGGTTTTTAAAGTTTTGAGGTCGAGTTTTTATAAAATTCTCACATTAGCCCCAAATTTGTTAAAATTGTCATTTTGGTCCTTAAGTTTAAAATAATTGGAACTCACAACCGGAAGGGATTTTAATGTGATTCCAGTTGGAAAATGTCACTAAGGTCCGTGGAATATTGGGACAAAACAGTTTTAAAAATAAATAAGTATAGGCCCCTTAACTTTTGGAAATCGCATTTTTGTCCCATTTTGAAATAATTGCCTTTAAGGCTTTTAGGGGTCCAATTGTTATGAAATTTAAACCTTTGGTCCAAAATATAATTACGTTACAGTTAAATTAGTAATTCCAGGTATATGGGCTGCATAAGTCCTGAAATTTCATTTGGGTCCTCAAGTTTAATCTTTTACACTTTGGTCCCTCAAGTTTTATAAAATTACTCTCCAAGTTCTAAACACTTGGATTTTTGGAATACACTTAAAATATGTTATTTCCAGTCCCTTAAGAGTTAAAATTTCAAATTTTAAAATTAGGGTCTGGTACAGTTTCGAAAATTGCAAAATAGCCCTTAAACTTCTAAAATTTTACAATCTAGTCCTTGGGCTTTTAAGGGTTGATTTTATTTATCTAAAAACTCTTAAAACTTTATTAAAATGTCAAAACATAATTTTTGAACCTGATTTCAGTCCCAAAATCGAAAATTACAGAGGGGTCCCTTAAGTTTTATTTTCTTGCAATTAGGTCCACCAACTTTCCATTTTTGCATTTTAAGTCCAAAAATTGAAATTTAATCAATTATGCTCGACTTGTCCAGGTTATTAGTCATTCAAAACATAGATTTCAAGAGTCATACACATACATATCCTTCTCATACAAAATTTCATCAAGTATAACAATAAAGTGTGCATGTATGCCCTATTTTTCGATAAAATCGTATTTTTTTAGCAACACTTGAGAATTTTTCTAACTTGATACAAGAAAATAGCATGCGATACATAATATATATCTCAAGTGCTCAAAATCAAATTACTACATGCATTTTTAAGTAAAACACCTAGAAGTTGAAAGGATTTTTCCACCCACCCCGTAGTAGTTTCTCGGGTTGATCTAAAATGTAGTCTTCTTTCTTGAATCAACTTCATGACTCAAACTCTTGAAGATCAGCCCCTAAATGGTATCCAAACCATATTTTTGTGTTAAAATTAAAGTCTTAAGTCTAAAGAAAATATACTAGGACCAAATGGTTACTACTCACCTTAATGTCTTCAAGTAGTCTCAAAAATGGAAATTTTCCTTCAAGCCTCTAACCTCAACTTGAGATGATGTAGGTCAGCCCCTAAGCTCCAAAATTCATATTCTTGAGTCAAAAATTAATTCTTCATGTTGTCAAGAGAAAATACTAAAACCATAATTTTCACCTTAATAATGTGTAGTCTTGAATTTTCTCTTCAAGCTTGTAGTCAAGTTTCTAAGATTCTTAATTTTCATGACAAATTCCTCTAGGAGTACCTTAACAAGAAGGATCTATCATGATTAGAAGGTGAAGGTATGTGGTTCAAGATTTGAGAAGGAAAATGAAGTTTCAAAAATAAAAATTGTCTTACCTCTTTCTTCTTGAATTGTCGACCAATAGTGTGTAGATGAGAGGATTTGTGTAGTGTTTTGTCTAAGTATGAAAGAATGGGAGACTTAGGTGATGTAGAATAAAAAAAAATATTCATGTTTCCCTTAGAATCTTGTTGGCCGATTATTTGTGTGGGTAGGGTGATAGAATTTTTGGTGTTGTAATGTTAGGCTTTGGAATGATGATGGTTGGGGGTTTTGTGGGGTGGGGTGCAAATTGGCATTAGAATAGCATGTGATATGTTTTGAAAAGAGAAAGTATGGAATCAAAATTATTTTGTCCCCTTAACCCTACGGACGCCCACTTTGTCATCCCATTCTAATTAAATTGTTTTTTTAATGCCTAATTTGATGTAAAGCTAGCTTATTGGGAGGATTAAAAGAAAATAAATTGATTACCACTAAAAAGATAAGAGTGATGGCGAAAGTGATATCTTAAAAGGTGATAAAATTTGTTTTGTTTAATTAGTGGGGTAGTGGGATTTGTAGGATATAATTTTAAATTGTAGTTTTTTTTTTTAAAATAAATAAATAAAACAACCTCCCATTTTTAAGGGTAATTTTCGAAATTAAAAAAATATAAGAAAATAAAAAAATTTGTTTTTATAAAAATTGAAAGAAATAAATAAAAGCCGAGTCGCGTTTCATTAATAATGGTTTGTGATACATAGCCGAATAAATAATCACTACATAACACCGTATCTCACGCAGCTTAAAATTCGGGCCTCACATTCACCACTCCTTAAAAGAATTTGGTCCCCAAATTCTCTTGAACAACTATGGATATTGATTCCTCATGTCTTCTTTCATCTCCCACGTTGCATCTTTCGTCTTTTTGTGGTTTCACCATACCACTTTAACCATCGAATCTCTCTATTACGCAAATCGATGTATCTTGGTCAATGATCCGGATTGGTTTCTCAATGTAGGATAAATTTTCCATCGAGGATGAGTATCTTGGGTGATAATATGCTCGGGATCTGGTTGATACTTCTTTAACCTCGATACATGGAATACATCGTGCATTCCCGCATTGTCTTCGGGTAACTCGAGTCGGAGACTAACTTCCCGATCCCTCTCCCGCAAAATTTTGTAAGGTCCAATATATCTCGGGCTCAACTTGCCTCCTTTCTTTGGATTGATCAATCCTTTCCGTGGAGAGAGTCCGAGAAATACTTCATCTCCGACTTCAAATTCTAAGTCCTTTCTTCTCTTGTCTGGCGTAACTCTTTTGGTGGCTCCAGTTGTGCGGATCCATTCCTTGATCAGCTTGACCTTCTATGGCCTCCTAAACTAAGTACTTTAGAATCGAGGCGACTTTTGTTTCTCTTTTGGAGTCCATTGGTCATCAATCTCCCAGTGTAGTAGAGATCTACACTTTCGCCCTGCAGGCTTCGTAGGTGCCATCCCACCGTGTGGCCGATAGTTGTTATTATAAAGTAATCCCGGCCAATTGTGGCACGAATCCCAACTTCCTTGAAGTCCAACGTGCATGCTCGTAGCATGTCTTCCACGGTTTGAATTGTTCGCCGACAAAGCACGTTGTGGATGTCTTTGCAAATCTTTCAAACTTAGCGAGGTACCCAATTCCTCATGTAAGCATTTAACGGAGACAAATCTCGGGTCTCTGTCGACACTATGTCGACTAAAGCACTCCATGCGTCGAATGATCTCTCGGATATAAATTTGCACAAGTTTCGTGTCGCTTCGGTTTTCTTCATGGGTAGGAAGTGTGTAGATTTCGTGAGTCGGTCTCACGACTACCCATATAACATCATGGCCTCTTTTGGTCCTTGGTATATCCATCACAAAGTCCATCATTATGTGTTCCTATTTCCACTCGGGAATTCTCAATGGTTGTAATAAACCGATGATGGTCGTTGGTATTCTCGCTTTTACTCGTTTGACAAGTCAAACATCTCGAACGAACTCGCTACTTGGTTCTTCATATTCACCCACCGTAAATGTCGTTTCAAGTCCTTATACATCTTGTTTCCTCCAGGGTGTATAGTGTATTTCAACGTGTGCTTCTCGCTAGAATTCTCTTCTCCTAAACTCGCTCGTCACTTGGTACACAGACTCGATTTTGGAATCTAATGATTCCATCTTTATGTATCGAGAATTTTGATCTCTCTCCTTTAAGATCTTCTCTTTTAATTTTTGAAGTTATACATTTATCCCATGTCGCTTTGATCTCGTTCAAGAGATCGGTTTAACTAGTATGTTAGCACATGAAATTTGAGTATTGGTTCTTGTTGGTTTCCAAGCGCTCAACTCTTCTAATGATTTCCACTCGAATCATTAGGCCTGGCTAAACTCGCCCGCTTCAAGGCGCGCCGCCTACTACGTTAGCTTTTTTCGGGATGGTATTCAATATCCAGTTGATAGTCTTCTATTAACTCCATCCATCTCCATTGCCTCAAAATTGAGATTCTTCCGAGAGAATAGATACTTTAGACTCTTATGATCCTCAGGTAAACCGTGAATGTTGCTCCGTAGAGATAGTGCCTCCATTTCTTTAACGCGAACACTATTGCCGCCAATACCAAGTCATGCGTTCGGCAGAAGTGGCTTCATACGGCTTGAAGTTTCGTCATGCATAAGCAATGACCTTTTTCCTTCCCGACAGAGCACCGCTCCTAGTCACATGCGTTTCTTCATTCTTGGAAGCTAGTCTCACACTTGTCATTCCACTCAAACTTGACTTGTTTTCTCGGGTTAGTCGAGTGAGTGGTCCCATTATCTTGGAGAAATTCTCGATAAATCTTCGATAATATCCCACCCTAAAAACTTCTGATCTCCTTGCTGCACTCTGGTTGTTTCCATTCAACCACTTTGTTTGTACCTTCAAGGATCTGACGATCCCAGGTTGAGGATACTATGTGTCCCAAGAATGCGACTTCACTAAGCCAAAATTCGCACTTGCCGAATTTGGCATACCAGGCTCTCGTAGTGTCTCCAAAATAATTTTTAGGATGACGTTCATGCTCTTCTCTAGACTTAGAGTATACGAGTATGTCATCAATGAATATCACTACGAATTGATCCAAATAAGGTTGAAAACTCGATGCATCGATCCGTAAACGTTGTTGGCGTGTTTGTCGACCAAAGGCATTACTACAAACTCGTAGTGTCCATATCCGGTTTTGAAATGCCGTTTTGAAATGTCTTCTTCGAATCTTTAGTTGATAATATCCTTGTTGTAAATCAAACTTCGAGTACACCGTCGCTCCTTGAGATCAAACAGTTTGTCATCCCGGGAGGGAATATTTAGTAGCAACATCTAGTCGAGATCGTATAATAGTCACATCTTTAATGTATCTTATCCATGATACCTAAACCACAAGTCAAATTCCTTACTTAAGCTTGTGCAAGATTACTTGAGAATGAATAACACAAGGGTATTATCATTGATCAATATACTTAGTGATTCCCCTACTATCATTTTCCCAAAGTAATATCAGGTGTCTAGATCCCATAATATATCACATCCAAATCATATACTTCTCAAGAGATATCCTCATTTTCTTGAGTCTCACCATATAGGCATTATAATCTCTAAATCACTGATTTTCTAAATCACGTAACGTCCAAATAGAGGAATATCCGGATATCTTAATACTATAAAATGACCCAAAAGAGTTCAAATATTCAACCAAGATTCAACTTTGGTCACCTAAAGAGTGGAACCCAACCAGGCGTAGAAACCTATCATGGTCAAACAAAACTAAGACATTAGATTTAATGTAAGGAAAAGATAAGGAAAAACAAGAAAAGAATGACTAAGGAAAGTCAGTCAAGAGTCAACTAAGTCAAATCGTATGACTATGGATTATCCAAGTATAAATTCTCGACTTAACATAAACATCAATAATACGGTTCTATGCCATTATTGAAATCGATTTCACACTTAATCGGGCCAGGTCGTGAAACTACCTAAAACAATCGAGGGTCCTATTCGGGTCACCGGTGTAAGTTTCCATCTTACTAGCCGAGCTTTGATACTACAATAAATGTCACGCCCAAACGCGACGCGACAACGATCAATCACTTAAACAAATAATTCAATACTAAACCAATGATACAAACTCCAAGTGAAATAGAGTCTAATGCAAATGGAATAAAATACACTCAAGTACAAATTACATCTTAAGGTCCGACGGAATCCGAATACAACCCAATAGATTATCCGAATTTAACTTATGATCCAAAAGAACAAAATGAAAAGTCCAACAACAATAAAAGTAAAGGAGTGTTGCTCCACATCAACAGAGAGGAATTCAATTTGTGTTAGGTTCGACGTCTTCAACGTACTTTCTTCATCTAAAGGTTAGAAAACGGGAGAGAGTGAGACAGTAAATCTCGTGGATGGGGTGATCGTGGTGCAAGTGTGGCGATATATATAGTTAATGCGAGAAAAACGGTTATATGAAAATGCGTGAGGTATGATGCATGTTTTCATACATAGCCCACAAAGATCGTGATAAATATATATTAAGTAATATATTTATATAGTTTAAGAAATAGTTTGTGGTCACATTGCACGATGATTGGCAAGGATATGAGGATTGCGATCAAGTGTAGCGCCAATCCCATGCAAGACAATTAGTGGTTGCGATCAAGTGTAGCGCCAACCCATGCATTACTAGTAGCGGTTCAAGGCATCAAGTGTAGAGCCAACCAAACGTTCCGTTCAACTCGGGAATCGTGTGGATCGAGACAATGCCCGATTCCTTCGTTCTTCCTTGTAACTCCCGCTCATGATGGTCCAAGACTGTCACCTTATTGCTCCATAGGCAAAGACAAAATCCACGTTGAGCTAGCAAGTGCTCGGATTCGTCATAATCATGATTATACCTCAATTACTACGCACCGCTTCCCTCGACAAACTCCGTCCCCTCGATTCATGGATTAGGGCGATGGGGCGGAAGAGTGGAATAGCAGCGAGCTGCCGGTTGCCCATCCCGACGTATCCATTTTGTTGTGAGCTCGACACACCAAGTTGATTCAAGCGGAAAGTAAACACAAGTTCGTAGTCAACCAGCAATGAGTATTATTGATTTGGGAAGCATTTTAGGAAAGTTTTCAAAAATTTGCGCAAGGCAATTATGGCGTTGGTGGAGTTATTTGGATGAAGATAATTATCGGGAGGATAAGCAATCTTCGATATCTTGAAAGATTAGGTGGAACATACATCCGTTATAGATTTGAAATCGCAAGACGAGAAAGTCGCCTCACGATCGTATATATTATTTGGTCGTCAAGACGGTCCGATAAGACAAGGGATTTTTGAGAAAATAAAATATTTTAATCAATAATTAAAGTCAGAGGGTCCAGAGCTATTTCTTTAAAATAAAAATAATTTGAGTTAGGTCCTTGTTAAAAAGAAAATTTTCAATTAGCCCCGTTTTGTAAAAACTAATTCTTTTGGGGTTAAAAATTGAATAAATAAATGTCCCGACCTTGAAAAATTATGAGGTCAGTTCTTAAATTCTCTAAATTTTTCAGAGATTCAGGTTTTTAAAGTTTTGAGGTCGAGTTTTATAAAATTCTCACATTAGCCCCAAATTTGTTAAAATTGTCATTTCAAATCCTTAAGTTTAAAATAATTGGAACTCACAACCGGAAGGGATTTTAATGTGATTCCAGTTGGAAAATGTCACTAAGGTCAGTGGAATATTGGGACAAAAACTGTTTTAAAAATAAATAGGTATAGGCCCCTTAACTTTTGAAAATCTCATTTTTGTCCCATTTTGAAATAATTGCCTTTAAGGCTTTTAGGGTCCAATTGTTATGAAATTTAAACCTTTGGTCCAAAATATAATTAAGTTACAATTAAATTAGTATTTCCAGGTGTATGGGCTGCATAAGTCCTGGAAATTTCATTTGGGTCCTCAAGTTTAATCTTTTACACTTTGGTCCCTCAAGTTTTATAAAATTACTCTCCAAGCTCTAAACACTTGGATTTTTGGAATAAACTTAAAATATGTTATTTCCAGTCCCTTAAGAGTTAAAATTTCAAATTTTAAAATTAGGTCTGGTACAGTTTCGAAAATTGCAAAATAGCCCTTAAACTTCTAAAATTTTACAATCTAGTCCTTGGGCTTTTAAGGGTTGATTTTATTTATCTAAAAACTCTTAAAACTTTATTAAAATGTCAAAACATAATTTTTGAACCTGATTTCAGTCCCAAAATCGAAAATTACAGAGGGGTCCCTTAAGTTTTATTTTCTTGCAATTAGGTCCACCAACTTTCCATTTTTGCATTTTAAGTCCAAAAATTGAAATTTAATCAATTATGCTCGACTTGTCCAGGTTATTAGTCATTCAAAACATAGATTTCAAGAGTCATACACATACATATCCTTCTCATACAAAATTGCATCAAGTATAACAATAAAGTGTGCATGTATGCTCTATTTTTCGATAAAATCGTATTTTTTAGCAACACTTGAGAATTTTTCTAACTTGATACAAGAAAATAGCATGCAATACATAATATATATCTCAAGTGCTCAAAATCAAATTACTACATGCATTTTTAAGTAAAACACCTAGAAGTTGAAAGGATTTTTCCACCCACCTCGTAGTAGTTTCTCGGGTTGATCTAAAATGTAGTCTTCTTTCTTGAATTAACTTCATGACTCAAACTCTTGAAGATCAGCCCCTAAATGGTATCCAAACCATATTTTTTGTGTTAAAATTAAAGTCTCAAGTCTAAAGAAAATATACTAGGACCAAATGGTTACTACTCACCTTAATGTCTTCAAGTAGTCTCAAAATGGAAATTTTCCTTCAAGCCTCTAACCTCAATTTGAGATGATGTAGGTCAGCCCCTAAGCTACAAAAATTCATATTCTTGAGTCAAAAATTAATTCTTCATGTTGTCAAGAGAAAAATACTAAAACCATAATTTTCTCACCTTAATAATGTGTAGTCTTGAATTTCCTCTCAAGCTTGTAGTCAAGTCTAAGATTCTTAATTTTCATGACAAATTCCTCTAGGAGTACCTTAACAAGAAGGATTTATCATGATTAGAAGGTGAAGGTATGTGGTTCAAGATTTGAGAAGGAAAATGAAGTTTGAAAAATAAAAATTGTCTTACCTCTTTTCTTCTTGAATTGTCGACCAATAGTGTGTAGATGAGAGGATTTGTGTATTGTTTTGTCTAAGTATGAAAGAATGGGACACTTAGGTGATGTAGAATAAAAAATATTCATGTTTCCCTTAGAATCTTGTTGGCCGATTATTTGTGTGGGTAGGGTGATAGAATTTTTGGTGTTGTAATGTTAGGCTTTGGAATGATGATGGTTGGGGGTTTTGTGGGGTGGGGTGCAAATTGGTATTAGAATAACATGTGATATGTTTTGAAAAGAGAAAGTATGGAATCAAAATTATTTTGTCCCCTTAACCCTATGGACGTCCACTTTGTCATCCCATTCTAATTAAATTGTTTTTTTTTAATGCCTAATTTGATGTAAAGCTAGCTTATTGGGAGGATTAAAAGAAAACAAATTTATTACCACTAAAAAGATAAGAGTGATGGCGAAAGTGATATCTAAAAGGTGATAAAATGTGTTTTGTTTAATTAGTGGGGTAGTGGGATTTGTAGGATATAATTTTAAATTGTAGGTTTTTTTAAAATAAATAAATAAAACAACCTCCCATTTTTAAGGGTAATTTTCGAAATTAAAAAAAAAATATAAGAAAATAAAAAGTTTGTTTTTATAAAAATTGAAAGAAATAAATAAAAGTCGAGTCGCGTTTCATTAATAATGGTTTGTGATACATAGCCGAATAAATAATCACTATATAACACCGTATCTCACGCTTGATTAAAATTCGGGGCCTCACATTCACCCCTCCTTAAAAGAATTTGGTCCCCAAATTCTCTTCAGAACAACTATGGATATTGATTCCTCATGTCTTCTTCCATCTCCCACGTTGCATCTTCGTCTCGGTTGTGGTTTCACCATACCACTTTAACCATCCGAATCTCTCTATTACGCAACCGATGTATCTTGCTGGTCAATGATCCGGATTGGTTTCTCAATGTAGGATAAATTTTCCATCAGAGGAGGAGTATCTTGGGTGATAATATGCTCGGGATCTGGTTGATACTTCTTTAACCTCGATACATGGAATACATCGTGCATTCCCGCATATTGTGCTGGTAACTCGAGTCAGGAGACTAACTTCCCGATCCTCTGCAAAATTTTGTAAGGTCCAATATATCTCGGGCTCAACTTGCCTCCTTTCTTT
Source organism: Rehmannia glutinosa (assembly GCA_016081115.2). Taxonomy (NCBI): domain Eukaryota; kingdom Viridiplantae; phylum Streptophyta; class Magnoliopsida; order Lamiales; family Orobanchaceae; genus Rehmannia; species Rehmannia glutinosa. The sequence goes on from JABTTQ020002824.1 coordinate 10,058, forward strand.
GGATTGATCAATCCTTTCCGTGGAGAGAGTCTGAGAAATACTTCATCTCCGACTTCAAATTCTAAGTCCTTTCTTCTCTTGTCTGCGTAACTCTTTTGGTGGCTCTGAGCTGTGCGGATCCGTTCCTTGATCAGCTTGACCTTCTCCATGGCCTCCTGAACTAAGTACTTTGGAATCGAGGCGACTTTCGCTTTCGTTTTGGAGTCCATTGGTCATCAATCTCCTCGGTGTAGTGGAGATCTACACTTTTGCCCGCATGCTTCGTAGGGTGCCATCCCAATTGTGGCCTCGATAGTTGTTATTATAAAGTAACTCGGCCAATTGTAAGTATGAATCCCAACTTCCTTGAAGTCTAACGTGCATGCTCGCAAAGATGTCTTCCACGGTTTGAATTGTTCGCTCGACCGCCATCGGTTTGTGGATGTGCCGCATCTTGAAACTTAGCGAGGTACCCAATTCCTCATGTAAGCATTTTAACTGGAGACAAATCTCGGGTCTCTGCCGACACTATGTCGACCGGCACTCCATGCAAAATCGAATGATCTCTCGGATATAAATTTGCACAAGTTTCTCGTAAGTCGGTTTTCTTCATGGGTAGGAAGTGTGCAGATTTCGTGAGTCGGATCTCACGACTACCCATATAACATCATGGCCTCTTTTGGTCCTTGGTATATCCATCACAAAGTCCATCATTATGTGTTCCTATTTCCACTGGGAATTCTCAATGGTTGTAATAAACCGATGGTCGTTGGTATTCGCTTTTACTCGTTGACAAGTCAAACATCTCGCAACATACCGCTACTTGGTTCTTCATATTCACCCACCGTAAATGTCGTTTCAAGTCCTTATACATCTTGTTTCCTCCAGGGTGTATAGTGTATTTGAATGGTGTGTCGCTTAGAATTCTGCTCCTAAATTGCTCGTCACTTGGTACATGATTTCGATTTTGGAATCTAATGATTCCATCTTTATGTATCGAGAATTTTGATCTCTCTCCTTTAAGTATCTTCTCCTTTAATTTTTGAAGTTATACATTTGTCCTCCTGTCGCTTTGATATCGTTCAAAAGAGATCGGTTTAACTAATATGTTAGCACATGAAATTTGAGTATTGGTTCTTGTTGGTTTCCAAGCGCTCAACTCTTCTAATGATTTCCACTCTCGAATCATTAGTCCGCTAAACTTGCTTTTTCGCTCAAGGCGTCGGCTACTACGTTAGCTTTTCTCGGGATGGTATTGAATATCAAAGTGATAGTCTTCTATTAATTCCATCCATCTCCATTGCCTCAAAATTGAGATTCTTCCGAGAGAATAGATATTTTAGACTCTTATGATCGTGTAAACCGTGAATGTTGCTCCGCAGATAGTGCCTCCATTTCTTTAACGCGAACACTATTGCCGCCAATACCAAGTCATGCGTTCGGTAATTGGCTTCATACGGCTTGAGTTTTCGTGATGCATAAGCAATGACCTTTCCTTCCCGCATGAGCATCGCTCCTAGTCCTTTCTTTGATGCATCACTTTAGGCGACAAAGTTTTCTTCCCTTTGGAAGGGCTAAGACGGAGCCGTAGTAAGTCGTTTTCGATTCTTGGAAGCTAGTCTCACACTTGTCATTCCACTCAAACTTGACTTGTTTCGGGTTAGTCGAGTGAGTGGTCCATTGCCTCTTGGAGAAATTTCTGGATAAATCTTCGATAATATCCACAAACCCTAAAACTCGATCTCCGATTCTGAGCACTCTGGTTGTTTCCATTCAAACCCTGCTTGTACCTTCAAGGATCTACGGCGATCCCAATCTCCGGATACTATGTGTCCCAAGAATGCAACTTCACTAAGCCAAAATTCGCACTTGTCGAATTTGGCATACAACTTGTGCTCTCGTAGTGTCTCCAAAACAATTTTGGGATGGCGTTCATGCTCTTCTCTAGACTTAGAGTATACGAGTATGTCATCAATGAATATCACTACGAATTGATCCAAATAAGGTTGAAAAACTCAATGCATCGATCCATAAATGTTCTTGGCGCGCGTTTGTCGACCGAAAGGCATTACTACAAACTCGTAGTGTCCATATCCGGTTTTGAAATGCCGTTTTTGAAATGTCTTCTTCGCGAATCTTTAGTTGATAATATCCTTGTTGTAAATCAAACTTGAGTACACCGTCGCTCCTTGAGATCAAACAGTTTGTCTATCCTCGGGAGGGAATATTTAGTAGCAACATCTAGTCGAGATCGTATAATAGTCACATCCTTAATGTATCTTATCCATGATACCTAAACCACAAGTCAAATTCCCTTACTTAAGCTTGTGCAAGTACTTGAGAATGAATAACACAAGGGTATTATCATTGATCAATATACTTAGTGATTCCCCTACTATCATTTTCCCAAAGTAATATCATTAGGTGTCTAGATCCCATAATATATCACATCCAAATCATATACTTCTCAAGAGATATCCTCATTTTCTTGAGTCTCACCATATTAGGCATTATAATCTCTAAATCACGGATTTTCTAAATCACCTAACGTCCAAATAGAGGAATATCCGGATATCTTAACACTATAAAAAAAGCCCAAAGAGTTCAAATATTCATCCAAGATTCAACTTAGGTCACCTAGTAGTGGAACCCAATCCAAGGCAGAGGAACCATCCTGGTCAAACAAAACTAAGACGGATTAGACGAATGTAAGGAAAAGATAAGGAAAACAAGAAAAGAATGACTAAGGAAAGTCAGTCAAGAGTCAACTAAGTCAAATCGTGTATGACTATGGATTATCCAAGTATAAATTCGACTTAACATAAACATCAATAATACGGTTCTATGCCATTATTGAAATCGATTTCACACTTAATCGGTCGGTCGCTAAACTACCTAACACAAATCGATGGTCCTATTCGGGTCATTTCGGTGTAAGTTTCCATCTTACTAGCCGAGCTTTGATACCATAACTGTCACTCCCCAAACGCCGACGCGACAACGATCAATCACTTAAAAAATAATTCATTAGTCTAAACCAATGATACAAACTCCAAGTGAAATAGAGTCTAATGCAGCAGAATAAAATACAATAAAGTGTGCATGTATGCCCTATTTTTCGATAAAATCGTATTTTTTAGCAACACTTGAGAATTTTTCTAACTTGATACAAGAAAATAGCATGCAATACATAATATATATCTCAAGTGCTCAAAATCAAATTACTACATGCATTTTTAAGTAAAACACCAGAAGTTGAAAGGATTTTTCCACCCACCTCGTAGTAGTTTCTCGGGTTGATCTAAAATGTAGTTTTCTTTCTTGAATCAACTTCATGATTCAAACTCTTGAAGATCAGCCCCTAAATGGTATCCAAACATATTTTGGTGTTAAAATTAAAGTCTCAAGTCTAAAGAAAATATACTAGGACCAAATGGTTACTACTCACCTTAATGTCTTCAAGTAGTCTCAAAAATGGAAATTTTCCTTCAAGCCTCTAACCTCAATTTGAGATGATGTAGGTCAGCCCCTAAGCTCCAAAATTCATATTCTTGAGTCAAAAATTAATTCTTCATGTTGTCAAGAGAAAAATACTAAAACCATAATTTTCTCACCTTAATAATGTGTAGTCTTGAATTTCCTCTTCAAGCTTGTAGTCAAGTCTAAGATTCTTAATTTTCATGACAAATTCCTCTAGGAGTACCTTAACAAGAAGGATTTATCATGATTAGAAGGTGAAGGTATGTGGTTCAAGATTTGAGAAGGAAAAATGAAGTTTGAAAAATAAAAATTGTCTTACCTCTTTTTCTTCTTGAATTGTCGACCAATAGGGTGTAGATGAGAGGATTTGTGTATTGTTTTGTCTAAGTATGAAAGAATGGGAGACTTAGGTGATGTAGAATAAAAAACAAATATTCATGTTTCCCTTAGAATCTTGTTGGCCGATTATTTGTGTGGGTAGGGTGATAGAATTTTTGGTGTTGTAATGTTAGGCTTTGGAATGATGATGGTTGGGGTTTTGTGGGGTGGGGTGCAAATTGGCATTAGAATAGCATGTAATATGTTTTGAAAAGAGAAAGTATGGAATCAAAATTATTTTGTCCCCTTAACCCTATGGACGTCCACTTTGTCATCCCATTCTAATTAAATTGTTTTTTTTATGCCTAATTTGATGTAAAGCTAGCTTATTGGGAGGATTAAAAGAAAACAAATTGATTACCACTAAAAAGATAAGAGTGATGGCGAAAGTGATATCTTAAAAGGTGATAAAATTTGTTTTGTTTAATTAGTGGGGTAGTGGGATTTGTAGGATATAATTTTAAATTTTAGGTTTTTTTTTTTTTAAATAAATAAATAAAACAACCTCCCATTTTTAAGGGGTAATTTTCGAAATTAAAAAATATAAGAAAATAAAAATTTGTTTTTATAAAAATTGAAAGAAATAAATAAAAGTCGAGTCGCGTTTCATTAATAATGGTTTGTGATACATAGCCAATAAATAATCACTATATAACACCGTATCTCACGCAGCTTAAAATTCGGGGCCTCACAACTTATCCTCCCGATAATTATCTTCATCCCAATAACTCCACCAACGCCAAAACTATTTTGTGCAAAATTTGATAACTTTTCATAAACTCGTTTCCCGAATCAATAATACTCGAACGCTTGGTTGACTACCCGAACGTGTACTTAATTTCTCGCCCTGAGTCAACTTGGTGTGTCGAGCTCACATCGGAATGGATACGTAGGGGATGGAACCGGCAGCTCGGGCCGCTATTCCACTCTCCGGCCCCATCGTCCTAATCCCGCAACTGAGGGACGGAGTTTGTCCAAGGGAAGCGGGTCGTAGTACTTGAGGTATAATCATGATTATGACGAATCCGAGCCTTGCTAGCTCCAACGTGGATTTTGTCTTTGCCTACGGTGCGATAAGGTGTGAGTCTTTGACCATCATGAACGGGGAGTTACAAGGAAGAACAAAGGAATCGCTGTCTGATCCACACGATTCCGGAGTTGAACGGAACGGGTTGGCGCTACATATCAGTACGCAACCACTAATTGTCTTGTATAGGATTGGCGCTACACATCAGTACGCAATCCCCATGTCTTGCTTGAACCATAATGCCTGCGTGACCACGAACTGTTTTCTTAAACTGTATAAGTATATTACTTAATATATTTATCACGACGCTTGTGGACTATGTGTGAACACATGCATCATACCTCACGCGCGTTTTCATACAACCGTTTCTCGCATTAACTATTTATATCGCCACACTTGCACACGATCACCCCATCCATCGAGATTTGTCTCATTCCCTCCTCGTTTTCTAACCTTTAGATGAAGAGTTCGTCAAGACATCGAACCTACTTTGCAGATTGAATCTCATCGAATGAGGAGCGACATTTCCTTTTACTTCTATTTGTTGTTGCACTCCTTCATTTTATTTCCGTTGGACTGTAAGTTAATTCAGAAAATCTTTTGGGTTGTATTCGGATACCGCCAGACTTTAAGATGTAATTTGTACTCGTGTTTATTTTAATTCCGCATTAGACTCTATTTTACTTGGAGTTTTGTATCTTTGGTTTAGATCGTTGATTTATTTCTATTTAAGTGATTGATCGTTGTCGCGTCACGTTTGGGCGTGACACTAAGAGGGTGTTTGGTGAGCTTATAAGCTCTTAAAAACAACTTATAAGATATTTAAGAGCTTATAAGCTCTTAAAATGTGTTTGGTAATTTTTTCCAAAAGAGCTTATAAGCTCTAAAAAAATTTGTCGTGAGAGCTTATAAGCTCCTAAAAAAAAGTACCTCCACCCCAACTTTTTTTAAAAGAGCTTATAAGCTCCTTATTTTAAACATTCAAAAAACAAAAAATATACTTATAATTTTATAAGATATAAAAATAGCTTATAAGTTCAACTATCTTATTTTATCCAAACACTCTGACAGCTTATTTTTAAAATAAGATCTAACATTTTATAAGTTCCTAAAACAGCTTATTAGATGTAGGAGCTTATAAGATGTTTTAAATAAGCTTAGCCAAAAACCCTCTAAATTAATTGCCCTTGCAGTCTTGCTAACAAAATTATCACATTTAATTTTTTAAATTTTTTTCTCAAAGTTGAAGTTCATCACAAATTTTCTCCAATCAAAAGAAAGGTTCGATGGGCTAGTTAGTTATTGATTGAGAAATGAACTATTGAAAAACTTAATTATATTAACTTGATTAACAGTTTTACACTCGAATTATAAGATGAGTCGTATTTAAATATTTATTTTGAATTTTGAACATTGTTGCCATATTATTTTAGCTATATTAGAATTATATTATGCATTGCACATTATACTTTAATTTTTTTTTATTGTTTTATGTTGCTCTTAAGTTTAGAGCAAGTTGTTCAAAATACCAATTATGGATCGACCAAAAACTTTTCTAACATGTGAGATAAAAAACTATCTTTTCTACCAACTTTTATAGTTTTTTTACCAAAATTGACACTTAAATACAAAAGCAAAAAGTAGGTGGAGTCATATTTCTCTCTCACATAAAATATATTTTCTTTATTTTCATATTTTTAACACAAGTTTTAGTTTTTTTTTTTAAAATTCAAATTTTTATAAAATTGTTTAGTATAAAAGAACAACTTTTAGAAAATAATTATGAGTCTTATTATTTTATAATTTTAAGATATTTTAAAAGTGTAGTTTTTTTAAAACAATTTCATATTTAATTCTTTATAATTTTTGATTTTCAAATAACTTCGATTGTTTTTTTTAACAAATTATCGTGTTTTTATAATTTAATATTTTTTTGCAAATACATATTTTCAAAATTAATAGACAATTTTCAGATTTTTCAAATAATTATTTTATGTTATTTTTTAATCAATTTTTGGATAAATCCATTTTTGGGACAAAAAGTGCAATTTTCCTCTATGTATATGTATCATTGTCGTCTTCTTTGTATATCTATATGTCATAGGGGTTGGCACCATATGTGCACGACATATATCATGATATGTATAATATGTCATATGAGTTGGCATGATATGACATAATAGCACGATACGGCCTAATATGGCACAATATGGGCACGATATGGACACAATTTGGGCGTAATATATAGGGGTATGTGCATTTGGGGGGAGGAATATACATAATTTTCTAGGAAAATAATAATTACATCAGTTTCAAATTCAAAATCCTCAAATTAAAGTAGGGGCATTTTGGGAAAATTGGTTAAAAGTATTTTTTTAAGTTGGTGTGTAGAAAAGAATATTCACTATCCACAGTGGGTAGTTAAAGAATTTTCCCTTAAGTTTATATAGAAAAAAAGATGGCACAACTTTAAAATTCAACGCAGGCCAAAAAATTGATAGACTTGGCTCTGGTGAAACATGTTAATCAATAATTCGCTAAATACTAGTACTAGCTGCCTTGTGAGCGCTCGCTCGCTCAATATATGCATAATTTCTTTATAAATATAGAAAATAAGTTACTTCTATGCAACTTCCTTATATTTGTTTGAATATCCTTACTTGAAGAAAAATGTTAAGAAATACATGAGAAGGAATAAATGAATATCGAGTATCAAAGAGTTAAAAGAGAGAGATGTATGATGATGACATAGATATGTTGCAGGAGAGAGAAACGAAAGGTTTAGAGAGAAATGTCCTTTATGTAATAAAAATTGAATCGATTCTTAAACAACAAAGATATATTTTCAAACAAGCAAAGAATAATTTGTTATTCTTAAGGTAAGAAAATATAATATTTCATCAATTATTATAGAGGATCCAATATGTGAAATAGCAAGGTTAGAGCTATTACCCTTTGTAAGCTTCTTCTACCCTTGGTAGTTAGCTGTTTTGAGGCTAAAATTTGTCTATATCAAAGAGTTAAAAGAGAGAGATGTATGATGATGACATAGATGTGTTGCGGGAGAGAGAGAAACAAAAGGTTTATAGAGAAATGTCCTTTATGTAATAAAAATTGAATCGATTCTTAAACAACAAAGATATATTTTCAAACAAGCAAAGAATAATTTGTTATTCTTAAGGTAAGAAAATATAATATTTCATCAATTATTATAGAGGATCCAATATGTGAAATAGCAAGGTTAGAGCTATTACCCTTTGTAAGTTTCTTCGGTCCTTGGTAGTTAGTTGTTTTGAGGCTAAAATTTGTCTATATCAACAATAATATGATTTGTGGCTCCGCTATCAAAATACTAAGAAGGATCAAGTTTCAAGAGGTTGAACCACTAGTAGTGAAATATGATTTGTCTATATCATGATAATATGATTTGTCTATATCCATTTTTTACGTATGATTATACAAGGTTCACTTGAATGTTTCCTCTTAAACTTAAGTCTGAAGCTTATAATGTTTTTCTACAGTTTAACTCCCTTGTTGAAAGACAATTCAATACCAAAATCAAGTGTCTCCAAACTGATTGGGGGTGAGTTTCGTTCTCTTACTCCATTGCTATCTCAACTAGGTATCCAATTTAGACATCCTTGCTGTCATATCCACCAACAAAATGGAAGGCTGAAAAGAAGCATCTACATATAGTTGAGATAGGGCTGTCATTTCTTGCTCAGGCTATACTTCCACTAAAATTTTGGTGGGATGCCTTCTACTCTACTGTTTTTACCATTAACAGACTCCCAATAGCCACGCTCCAATTTACTTCTTCTTTTCAACAACTTTTTCATCTTTCCCCTAATTACTCTTTCTTTAAGGTGTTTTGGTTGTAGCTGTTTTCTATTCCTTCGTCCATATAACTCTCATAAATTCCAGTACAGGTCCTCCAAGTGCATTTTTCTTAGGTATAGTTTCACACATAAAGGCTACAAGTGCCTTAGTCCCCTTTGACGAGTCTATATTGCTAGTACTGTGGAATTTAATGAAGAAGAATTTCCATATGCTGAGTTATTCTCTTGCTCCTCTAAGTCTGCTACTCCCCTCCCTCATTCTTCTGTTTCCTTTTGGTTATCTTCCTGTTTTTCCTATTGTTTCTTCTCCTCCCCCTTCTCTTGGGATTAATCTCATGGTGGATCTCTCTTCTTTTCCACTGCAAGCTCTCTCATCTTCCCCATCCTCTTCTGGTGTTGCTACTTTCTCTTATTCTCCATCCCCTCTCTCTCCTTCTGTTCCTCCACCTATTCCTACTTCTTCCATTTCCACTCACTCTATGGTCACAAGATCAAAAACTTGCCATCTCAAGCCCAAAGCCTTTCTCATTTCCTCTGCTGCCTTAGAGCCCTGCTTTGTCATTGAAGCCTTCAAATATCGCAGGTGGAAAGGTTGCTATGCAGGTCGGAACCATATGTGGTCTCTTGTGCCTCCTACTCCCGATGGAAATGTGGATAAATTTAAGACTAGACTTGTGCCTCGAGGTTTTGAACAAACTGCTAGGGATTGATTTCTTTGAGACTTTTAGTCCGATTTTTAAACCAATTATTATCAGGCTCATCCTCTCCCTTGCTGTCACATACAATTGGCCCATTCAACAAATTGACATCAACAATGCTTTTCTAAATGGTGACCTAAATGAGCAAGTTTTTATGGCACAACCTGCTGGCTTTACTGATTCCTTACATCCACATTATGTTTGCAAGCTCCATAAATCTCATTATGGTTTAAAACAGGTCCCTCAGGCATGGTTTGACAAGCCCAAAGTTTCCTTGTCTCATTAGGCTTCCAAGAATCTGTGTCTAATAGTTCTCTCTTTTTCAGAAAACTTGTTGGTAAGTTGTTTATTTTGGTGTATGTTGATGACATCTTATTGATCGGGAGGATTGATTGAGGTTATGCATGTGACTTGATTTTGGGCGGAAGTTTGCTTTTAAAAACAATGGTAGAGAGTCAATTACTTCTTGGGATTGGAGGCTACAAGGTCTTCTAAGGGTCTTGTTCTTACACAGACTAAGTATATTGAGGATTTATTGTCTAAAACGAATATGGCTCATTGTAAGCCTTGTGCTACTCCCAGAAGACAAGACTCACAAGCTCTCTCGAATGATAGTGATACTTTTGATTAGCCTTCCTTTTATCGTAGTGTTGTTGGAGCTTTGCAATATTTGACTTTAACCCGACCGACATTTCTTTTCTTTGTCAATAAGCTCGGTCAGATTTCTCATGCACCTACAATTCATCATTTGCAAACTTGAAAACATTTGCCGAGTGTGGATAGTGAATATTATGGAAGTTGAGCACCAAAGAGAGGCCAATTCATGAGGCCCTAAATGATCGAAGAGGAGGAATACATTTTTGAATTCCGGGACAATTCATCTATTGTGTGTGCTCTAGATGAACTAAACTCCACCAATGTCCTTTTCGAGAAAAAGGAAGCTAAGAAGGCAAAGGCTTTGAGAAAGCTAAGGGTTCCCCGCCTCACATTTGCCCTTTTTCAGATCCCAATATCCCAGAGAGTGCCTTCAGTAGTGGTGAAGATCAGCCTATCGAAGGAGATGATGCTCATATTATTTTAACTATAATAGAATTATTTTATGCATTGCACATTATCCTTTTTTTATTATTTTATGTTGCTCTTAAATTTATATAGAATAAAAGATGGCCCAATTTTACAATTTGGCTCGAGGTAAAAAAATTTGATAGATGACATAGAATCATATTATGTTGTTGGAGAAAGAAATGAAAGGTGTATGAAAGATTTAGAGATAAATTGTCCTTTATGTAATAAAAATTAAATCGATTTTTAAACAATAAGATATATTTTCAAACAAGCAAAGAATATTTTATTATTTTTAAGGTAAGAAAATATAATATTTTATTAATTGTTATATATAGCTTTAATTTACATAAACATAAGGGTGATGACTTCCGCAAGCACCTCTTTCGTCTTATATGTATTTGTGTATGTGTGTCAATGAATTAAAAAAATGCTATATAAATCAAACAATAAATTATATAAATATGTTTTCTAACCATAAATATGAAAATTGTTCCATCCAAATGCACCATTTTTAATCAGAAAAAAAAAAAGAAATTAATAAAAATTAAAGTCAAAATTAAACTAGATAGAAAAAGCGCCAAGTCATCATTCCCACCCACTAACGAATATCCAACAGTTAGTTTGTTTTTTATAAAACCGCAGAGAAATTAATTTCCCCTTTGTTTCTCCAACCTAAGTCCTAGTGCATATTGCCACGGATAAAGCGGCGTTGAGGTATGTGCGTCGATCTTCTCCTTGTACGAACTCCGCGCAGATGCATCTATCATCTCTTGCCACTAAGTTCAATCTGTAAGTCTTCTCCATCCTCCCGGTGACTACCATCCTTCCGTCCTTCCATTTCTTGCACTTCGCACGAAACTCCCTTCTTCTAGGATCAACTAACGTAATCTCTTCGGTGAAGTCAATGTTGAAATCTTTGATAAAATCCATAGGAATAAACTATCATGACAATGAAAGTAACACATTAGAAAATAAAATATCAAAAGTAGTTGCAATAATTAAAACTCTTATTATTCTCTATTAAGATATTGTATTATATATATCGTCAATGCATTTCAACAATTGCTATCATGTGTAAAATTAATTAATTGATGTTTTCTTTCACTACAAACAAAAAGGGAAATTGTGGCAAAAATATTATAATGGAAAGATTGTAATAGAAAATCTATATATTCAATCGAATCGCATAATAGAAAAAGAATAATTGTAATGGAAAATTCGGTTTATAATGTTATGTACTTCTAAGATATGGGTACAATAAACCTTACCAAGTCAGCCTTTCGCGTTTGCGTTACTTTTGTAACAAAGTAAGGATTTATAGGTTGTTGGGCACCCACTGGAAGATCTCCATACCATAGCAATCACGACTAGATTTTTTTTTTGGCATGTGTTTGTACTAGTACCAAAGCCACCTTTTTTATTTATCACTAAGAAGATTAAAAGAAACCATGAATAAGTGAATCACATGTTGTAAGAATATCGACAAGAAATATAAATATTAGAACATACATGTATTAACTAGTTCTTGTGTTGACTCTTCATGTTTGATCTCTTAATGCCTTCTCCGCACATCCTTGATCTCTTCATCATCACCCATAACATTCTCATTGTCATCATCACCATAACCATCACAGAGCATTCATTATTATCCTTATCATCATCATCAACATGTTGGGGAGACACCATTCTGTTTTTCTAAATCCTCGCGCATAAATGGTGACTTTTTTGATCGCAGATGGCCCATGCATTATTTTGACAAAAAACCAATTACCACAAAGTAATATTCGAACACCAAAATGTCTCCACTTGTAAGCAAATTATCATGTGCAAACTTAACCAACCATCAAGAAAGAACCAATAATCCCCAATTTTTTCCACTTTTACTGTCCACAAGTTGTTGTATCGATCTCACAAGTATACTTTCTCTGGCAATCCTTGTTTGAGGCTCAGAATAAATCTTTGGAGGAATTTTCTAAAGCACGCGAAAAGTCAAATAGGTTTGGATGAAAGAGTAAATTCAACACACAATAAAGGATTTTTTACCTCTTTTATTATTAAAAATTGCATTACACGCGTATTTAAAAAAAAAAAAAGAAATTGCATATTAATTTTACAATTTTCAAAATTTCAAATAGATGTTCATAAAAAGAAAATACTTGATTGAAAATAGTATATACATCAGTAATTAATATATTTCTACATGTTTATATTTAAAGTCACCATGCTAATATTGAAGAAAAAGTAAAACCTATGTTATATCTAATGAAAAGATATCCCACCATCCTCTCCAAATACAAATGAAAAGGCGAAAAAGAAAAGATAAATAAGTTAGACATTTCCATCTTTTATAAGTTGGCTATTTTGTTTTTACCAAGTGATAGAAGTTTATTTGGGCATTATTTACCTTTTTTAAAAAAAAATACAAGGGGTTAATTTATATGCTTTTTTCTTCAAAAGCAGTGGGTAATATGCCTTTTTCAGAACCCATGGGAATAAAATGCTATTCACCCTTAAAACATGCAACTTAAATATATCTTAGTTGTTCAAAATTTACGATTAAAACTTTTTTGACAAACGGGGATATAGTAGTTAACAACCAACCGTATCGAGAGATGATTGGCATATAATTTAGAAATATAATTTATATCCTAAATATAATTTAGAAATATAATTTATATCCTAAATAATCTAATAAAACTACGTGACATTTTCTTATTCGAATAAAAATCAAAAAACTAAATTAAGTAATACATAAAATAAATAAAAAAATAAGTTTGTCAAGAAATATAGCTTGTTTAATAAAATTAAACTTAAAGATGAGGAGATGTGAATTTGTGAAATAAATTTACTAGTAATAAGTAATAAAAAAAGATATAAGATATTAAAATTATATTTATTTTTAAAAAATAAAAATAGCGGGCTAACGTGTTAGCCGGTTAACCTTCGGGCTACCCCTAACGGACTTGATTCAAACGGTCCGGGTCAAAAAGACCTAATTTAAATGGGCCAAAATTATTCGGCCCTAATTCTCCTTTTTTTTCATTAAACGGTCCGGCCGGCAAACACGACCCTTTAACATCTATATGCTCAACACATGAATAAATAACAAAACCTCTTTATAAAAAAATCCTCTTAATAGATTTGGTGCGAGAATGACAGTGACACAAACCCATTTTTCACAATTATTTAACAATTATAATTAGTTAGTACAATTACAAACATTTCATGAGTGGTCATAAGTTTTATTAATTAGTATTTATATTTATTGATGATTTCGTTTTATTTAATTCAAATTATTGGAAACCCTAAAATAAAAAAAAAAAAAAAAAAGAAAAAGATGATGAATTGATTAATTCAATTTAGTACTTGGTATATATAATAATATTTTGACTCATTAAAAAATTAAGTTATAAATTTTTCAATTCGATTCATTTCAGTTTCAATGAGCAACAATCAGCTAATTACAAACAAATGCTATATAAATCAAAGAACAAATTATATATAGAAATCGCAACAATGACCAGTTTAGTGCTTTCAGGTTAAATTTGTTAATTTGCTAAGGAGAATTAAACCCAAAAAGACGTTCCATCCAAAAACACCATTTTTAATTGCAAAAAAAAAAAAAAAAGAGAGAGATTAAACGAAATTAAAGTCAAAATTAACATAGATAGAAAAACTACCAAGTCTTTCTCATTGATTTCAGCTATGAAGACCTTGAAGAAAGCTGGAGTTGTCGTCATCCTTCTTGTTGAAATTAAATCTGATTAAAAACTAATTGAGATGGAAAATGAAAAGGACAAAAAAAGAAAGAACGGGATGGGAATTGGGATTAATTTGGGGTTATTAAAAAAAGGGACTAATTAATTAGTGGATTGCTGCTGAGAATTGTATTGGATTTGTTACAGTGTGAGGAGATTGAGATTTAAATAATAAATAAATGACATACGATTTTTCGAAATAAAATGAATTGGGCCATGCCATTAATTTTGTTCACTCGTACAGGTCGGAATAATATTGGAGAAGAAAAGTAAATAAAATTGAGGAGATTGTTTACCTTTTAAGTGACATGGATATAAATAATAAGGTAATTGAAATCATTAATTTTAGATTTCTTTTTAATTTTTGTTTCCATTTTGTGTCGCATTGTTCAACGTTCGGAAACTATACCTTTGAATTAATTTGAATTATTTATGAAATAAGGTGCATATTTAAAACCTTATTTTGCAGAAGTGTGTTTTTTTATGAAACACTTGGCAATATATAATATATATTGATGTGTGAAAAAATCGATATTGAAAAATCCACTCGTAATGGACTTATTATTCGAGAAGTGAAGCCCGGTTCCCCTTAAAAGTCCACATTACTAATTTAAAAATACAAATTCATCATGATGAACTATTATAATGTATAGCACAATAACTGCAAGTAATTTCTAAAAATTCATAGCAATATCTGTTGGATTTTTAAAACATTTTATACCAAGTTAAATGAGTGACACAACCATAATTATGATTCCATCACAAGTCCATACTTTCCTCCGCATAACTTTTCGATAAAAGCCTAAAGAATATCTTTTTACCCTAGTTTTATGGCATATTGCCACGGACAAAACTGACATTGAGGTATAGGCGTCGACCTTCTCCTTGCACAAACTCGCAAATGCATATGTCATCTGGTGTGACTAAGTTCACTCTGCATAGGCTTCTCCATCCTCCGGAGATTATCATTCTTCTATCTTTCCATTTCTTGCACTTTGCACCAAACTCCATCCTTCTAGGATCAACTAGTGTAATCTCTTGTGTGAGGTTAATGTTGGAATTTACGATCACCTCCCTCGGAATGAACTATCACGATTAAGAAAAAAATATGTTATACAAAAAAGATATCCAAAATAGTTGCATTAATCCAAACACTTATTTAACTTCTATTGCGATATTGTATTACATCACCCACCGTATTGCAACAATTGTTGTCACGTATAAAATTATTTGATATGATCTCTTTTTATACGTTAGCTATTCTATAAAGCTTACACTATATGGTAATCACACAATTTGTGCATTATATATATATTGTTGTAATAAAAAATCCTATTCGAACCATAGCACAAAAGAGAAAAATTTTAATATCAAAAAATAGTTCCATTTAAATGCTAATTATATTCAAGATGGTGGATATGATAAACTTTACCAAGTCGACTTTCCGCTTTTCCCTTATTTTTGTAATGAAGTAAGGATTTGTAGGTTTTGTGCCAGTCCGGCTCGGAAGATCTCCATACCATAGCAAACACGATTAAAGTTTCTTGGCGTCGATTGCTACTAGTGCAGACTCACCTAAACAATTTATTTTTATCATTAAACAAATTATAAAAAAAAATATAATATGTTAAACACATGTTGTAAGAATATTGACAAGAAATAGTAAATGTTGGAAAGATACCCGTATTAACTAGCTCATGCGCTGACTTTACATGTATGGTCTCTTGATGTCTGACTGGCTCATTATCATCATCATCACCATCACCATTACCATCACAATCACAATCACCATTATTATCATTCTTATTCTCATCTTGTTCGGTCTCATCACCTTCGCCATCATCATTATCACTATAATCACTAATATGTTCGAGACCCGCTCTTGTTTTTCTAAATCTTCGCGCATAAATGGTGACTTTTTTTCAGTCGCAGATGGCCCATGCATTATTTTGACAAAAAACCAATTACCACAGTAATATTCGAACACCAAAATGTCTCCACTTGTAAGCAAATTATCACGTGCAAACTTAACCCAACCATCAAGAAAGTACCAATAATCCCCACTTTTTTCCACTTTTCTTGTCCACAAGTTGTTGTATCGATCTCAAGTATACTTTCTTTGGCAATCCTTGTTTGAG
The DNA here is from genome assembly GCA_016081115.2 of Rehmannia glutinosa. Classification (NCBI taxonomy): domain Eukaryota; kingdom Viridiplantae; phylum Streptophyta; class Magnoliopsida; order Lamiales; family Orobanchaceae; genus Rehmannia; species Rehmannia glutinosa. The sequence goes on from JABTTQ020002824.1 coordinate 26,420, forward strand.
GCTCAGGAGTAAATCCGGAGGAATTTTCTAAAGCACGCAAAAGGTCAAACGGGTTTGGATCAAAGAGTAGAATCAATACACAATAAATGAATTTTTATCCTTTTTATTATTAAAAAATTGGCTCATTGCACGCGTAGTTTTTTTAAATGTTCATAAAAGTGTCACTTTTTATACTAAAAATATGATTTTCACCCTAAAAGTGCAACCCATTGTGCCGTGTGATCGTCTTACAAGAGACCTAATCTTAGAAACAAATGCTCAAAAAATTTTAAAAGATTAAATTATAGATAGATGGTTCGTTAAGCATAAATCCATAAACCAACAAGTAACAAGATTCCGACCGAGAGAACACCATTTCTTATTAAGAATAAGACATAAAGGAGAGTCAAAATTAACATAGATAGAAAAACTACCAAGTCCTTGACGTTGAAATATGAACAAGAAAATCACCAAGCAAAATTTATCAGTTTTGAGAAATGTACACAGATGGAGAACAATATATATAGATTTAAAGGACAGAGAGAACCCATTAACTACTAGGGTTCACACGATAGCGGCGGAGGTAGAACCTTATAACTTTCAATATATACGAGGCATATATGATATTTACTGACTTTTCAGGGGTATATGAGGTTTTTTGGTGGAAAATTAAAGGGCAGAAGTGGAATTTTGCGTTGGGTAGGATAATGGGCCCAAATTGTACAATAATCGAGAATGTGTTATGGATACATAATCCAAAGATTACTGGATTAAGGTACAAGCCCAAACCGCATCAAATGTCTTGTTCATGTTTCCAAACATGTGACCCAACATAATTATATAGTTTTTCCAACAAAATACAACTCCCGAAACATGCTTGTATTGTATTGTTATTTATCTACCAGGATTTTATAGACCACAAAGTCCCTATTTTCCATTGCATGGGTCTTGTCACTGTGTAGTAATATTGATGTATATGTACATAGTAAGATCTTAACTGTCTATTAATTTTTTTCAAATATGTCGTAAAAATTTGTATTAATAGAAGTTGACTTTTCTATGAAAATGAGTAAAATTGGCTTGACACGTTTTAATATAGTGAAGGATTTGATGTATAAACAAATGTTGACAAATTCTATATTGACAATCTGAAAAACATACTAATGGTTTGTAAAATAAGGAATGTGGATGTTTTAGTACAATTTCACGTTAACAGTTGGTAACAATATATTCCATCGTGTTTTATCCTTTTTTGTTATCAATTAAACACTTTTTAATTACATTGACTAGTGCTATTAAACTGGTTTCGGTTAAAGCCCACGCCAGGCTTTCGGGTCATGTAGAAGGCCTTTTATTGCAATATAAACTTTTCAAAGCCCAATTCAAATATGAAAGTTTTTTATAAATACAAATCCTGAGAGGGTGGGAGTCAAATGGGAATCCAACCTAGACACATGCCTGAATTTTACTAACATTTTGCCGCTAAACTACCAATAAACTACCAATAAACTACCAATTGATTCTCTAATATGGAAATTATTCAAGACAAACAATTAGGTATAATTCCGATTAGTTACAATCAATAGTTTTGTATGGAACTAATTGGGCGATTGATATACCCATTTGTGGCCAAAGTTTAACCTAAGGCTCTAAATTTTATGTTTTAGGACCTCAATTTTACCTCCTATGATTTCATTTTTAATATTAATATTCTTATCTTATACTATGTATTAAAATTGGTGAGTTGAATTTTGAGCAATCCATATTCTTTTCTTGAAATGTTAAAGAAATCACATGTTTTGTCTTGGATTGATGACAAAGCAAGAGATTTCTTTTGATTGATGTCAATCTAATTAATATACTTTGGATATAGAATTATCCAAGGTATGTAATTTTCATCTATAAATAGATGATGATGTTATTTATTGAAGACACACAAAATAAAGAGAGAGATAAAATTGAGAGTTGGGAAACACTTGAGAGAAGATTCTATTGAGTTAATAGTGAGATTATTTATTTGGGGTGTTGGGATTAATTAGAGATATATTCTCTAAATGTTGCAAACTCTCAATTGTTATTTCTTTTATAATTGGAATCACTCCTATGCCCATAGATGTAGGCTTGTTTCTAACCGAATCACGTAAAATTCTTATGTCGCTTACTTTTGTTACATTTATTATCTTAATTTTGTCTTTCAATATAAATAGATGTATCAATTGATGATCTTTGCTAACCTAACAAATGGTATCAAAGCATCGCTTCTTAGTACATTTATTTTGTTATTATCCTTGTTAAGGATGTCAACGACAAAATTTAATTTCGTGAAATTTGATCGAAATTGATTAAATTTCACTTTATGGCAAGTTCAAATGCAAGTTGTTCTTGTTCAAAGCGGAGTTTAGAATGTCCTTAAAGATGTTAAACCAACCAACACGAGTGATGCAAATTGGAAAGAGATGGATGAAAAGATACTTTCGCTATACAATTATCTCTCTCCAATAAAGTTTCGCGTGAGGTTATTTCGAAAAGACCACAAAATCGTTGTGGGAAAAATTGGATTATTTGTGTTTGAAAAGACTCTCACAAATAAACTCTACAAAAAATAATGTATTTATTCACTTCACATGAGTGAAGGGACACCTCTCGATTCTCATATTGACGAGTTTGAATCTCTCTTCATGTATCGGGAAAATCTTGATTTCAAGATTGAAGATAAAGATAAAAGCATAGCCGCTCGGCCACCTCGTTTTCTTGTTGTTGCAATATCCTTTATATGTATAATGTATATAAAGTAAACCTATATATAACTCCCAGGTCTGTGCGGAGGTACCACCTTCGCCGCCCAGGGCCTCCCTAGTTAGTGGTACTCATGGCCTCTCCTTTCATAAGGCCAATGAGTCGGTAGACTCGGGCCCAAATTTTTTCGAAATTTAGGGCCCCAAAATTTTTGTGGAACTTTTGTACATAGTACATATATAAAAATAATTCAAAAATTGCCCCAAAGGTAAATTTAGACTAATGATTGAATAATTGTCACCCTTCATTTTAAATTAATGTAACCTAGGTTCAAATATGTTTGTCAACAAGATAATTTTTGAACTTTTTAATGAAGATAAATAAATTAAAAATTTTCAATTGCAACTAGTGGTCGAGCTCTTCTACCAAGAATGAAGGGTCCAAATCGATTGCTTTATTATGTTTACTTTTTAATGTAGATAAAGAAATTAAAAGTTCTCAATTAAAACCTAATGGTCGAGCTCTCCCACCAAAAATGAATAGTCTAAATCAATTGCCCTTGCAGTCTTGCTAACAAAATTGTCACACTTAATCTTTTTAGGGAAAATTAGAAAATTGGTCCTACAAGTTGGCACATTGAGAATTTTGGTCCTCTAAGTTGGCCTGTTTGAAATTGGTCCTCTAAGTTATGAAATTTAGGACTTTTGGTCCTCTAAGTTGGTCGTTTGAAAATTAGTCCTCTAAGTTATGAAATTTCAGAAATTTCGTCCGATTTTTACCGAAAATTTTTCAATCCACCGGAAATTACTGACTAAGATCTAAAACAACATCATACGAGCACAATTCTCTTTCAAGAGTATGCAAAACATCACCTTCTATGCCAGACTACCATAAAATCTTCTTTAGGATTATCAATCGTCCAAGAAGTCCGCATTTGCGCCTGGTTTTCCACACACAAGACGGACTTCTTGGATGATTGATAATCCGGGAAGAAGATTTAATGGTTGCCAAAGCGCGGAGGTGATATTTTGCATACTCTTTAAAGAGAATTATGCTAAATAGGACGTCGTTTTAGATTCTAATCAGTAATTTTTGTAGATTGAAAATTTTCGTGAAAATCGACCAAAAGTCTGAAATTTCATAACTTAGAGAACTAATTTTCAAACAATGGCCTTAGAGGACCAAAAGTCTGAAATTTCATAACTTAGAGGACTAATTTTCAAACAGCCAACTTAGAGGACCAAAAGTCTCAACATGCCAACTTGTAGGACCAATTTTCTAATTTTTCCATTTTTTTAATTTTTTTCTCAAAGTTGAAGTTCATCTCAAAGTTTCTCATACAATTTGTGCAATATATATATTCTTTGTAACAAAAATCCTATTCGAACCATAAAGACAAAAAGAAAAATTTTAATGTCAAAAAATAGTTCCATTTAAATGCTAATTACATTCAAGATGGTGGATATGATAAACTTTACCAAGTCACTTTCCGCTTTTCCTTATTTTTGTAATGAAGTAAGGATTTGTAGGTTTTGTGCCGATTATTTCGGGAAGATCTCCATACCATTGCAATCACCATTAAAGTTTCTTCAAGCGCCGATCACTACTAATGCCAGACTCCGCTTTAAACAATTTATTTTTATCATTAACCAAATTATAAAAAATATATAATATGTTAAACATATGTTGTAAGAATATCGACAAGAAATAGAAAATGTTGGAAAGATACCATTATTAACTAGCTCATGCGTTGACTTTACATGTTTGATCTCTTGATGTCCTGGTGACATATCATTACAATCCTCAATCTCATCTTCATCGTCATCCTCATCCGGTTCGGGATCATTATCATCATCATCACCATCACCATTACCATCACAATCACAATCACCATTATTATCATTCTTATTCTCATCTTGTTCGGTCTCATCACCTTCGTCATCATCATTATCACTATAATCACTAATATGTTCTCGAGACCGCTCTTGTTTTTCTAAATCTTCGCGCATAAATGGTGACTTTTTTCATCGCGAGATGGCCCATGCATTATTTTGACAAAAACCCAATTACCCAAAGTAATATTCGAATACCAAAATGTCTCCAATTATAAGCAAATTATCACGTGCAAACTTAACCCAACCATCAAGAAAGTACCAATAATCCCCAATTTTTTCCACTTCTTTTGTCCACAAGTTGTTGTATCGATCTCTGAAGCATACTTTCTCTGGCAATCCTTGTTTGAGGCTCAGTAAACTTGGAGGAATTTTCTAAAGCACGCAAAAAGTCAAACGGGTTTGGATCAAAGAGTAGAAACAATACACAATAAATGAATTTTTATCCGTTTTATTATTAAAAAATTGGCGCATTACACGCGTAGTTTTTTTTTTTTTAAATGTTCATAAAAGTGTCACTTTTTATACTAAAAACATCATTTTCACCCTAAAAGTGCTACCCATTGCGCCGTGTGATCGTCTTACAAAAGACCTAATCTTAAAAACAAATGCTCAAAAAATTTTAAAAAAGACCAACTTAGATTGAAAAATTTTTGGTGAAAATCGGACCAAAAGTCCGAAATTTCATAACTTAGAGAACTAATTTTCAACGGACCAACTTAGAGGACCAAAAGTCCGAAATTTCATAACTTAGAGGACCAATTTCAAAAGGCCAACTTAGAGGACCAAAAGTCTCAACATGCCAACTTGTAGGACCAATTTTCTAATTTTTCCATTTTTTTAATTTTTTTCTCAAAGTTGAAGTTCATCTCAAAGTTTCTCCAATCAAAAGAAAGGTTCGATGGGCTAGTTATGTTATTAATTGAGAAATGTTGAAAAACTTAATTATATTAACTTGATTAACAGTTTCACACTCGAATTATAAGTCAGTCGTATTTAAATATTTAATTTGATTTTTGAACATTGTTGCCATATTATTTTAACTATATTAGAATTATTTTATTTGCTCTTAAGTTTAGAGCAAATTGTTCAAAGTACCCATTATGGATCGGCTAAAAACTTTTCTAACATGTGAGATAAAAAACTATCTTTTCTACCCATTTTTATGATCTGTTTACCCAAATACCCTTAGCACTTGAATACAAAAGCAAAAAGTAGGTGGAGTCATATTTCTCTCTCACGTAAAATATATTTTCTTTATTTTTGATTTTTAACACAAGTTTTAGTTTGTTTTTTTAATTGATTTTCATAAAATTGTATAGTATAAAAAACAACTTTTAGAAAATAATTATGAGTTTTATTATTTTATAATTTTAAGATATTTTAAATAAATAGAAAATGTTTGAAAAAAATGTATAGTTTTTTTAAAAAATTTCATATTTAATTTTTTTGTAAGTTTTTGATTTTAAAATAACTTCGATTGTTTTTTATTTTTAAACAAATTATCGTGTTTTTATATTTTAATATTTATTTGCAAATACTTATTTTCAAAATTAATAGACCATTTTTCAGTTTTTCAAATAATTGGGCGCGGGCCTAAATTGTGGGGGAGCGTGTATTTGCGATGACAAAGAAGTTATCTTCGACAAACTATTAGCGACAACAAAAGTCGCCTCTAATTATGTTATTTGCAGTAAAAAAAAAAAATTTGTGTCGAAATCTTTTAGCATCAACAAAGTTGTCGCAATTGTCCAATTATTAGCGACGATATTTTTTTGTCTCTAATAATATTTAGAAGCACCTTTGTGCAACGAATTATTCGCCACGACATGTCGTCGCAAAAACAATTATTTGCGACCACTTACTGTTGTCACAAATACCTTTGTTGCAAAAGTTCGATTTTCTTGTAGTGTATGGTAAGGAGATCTTCCAGATGGATCGCCCGACAACCTATAAATCCTTACTTTGTTACAAAAAGTAACGCTAATGCAAAAGGTGACTTGGTAAGATTTATCGTATCACTATATCTTAAAAGTACTTAACATTATAAATGAATTGTCCATTACAATTTTTTTCTTTTCCTCTGATACGATTCGATCGAATATATGGATTTTCTATTACAATCTTTCCATTATAGTATTTTCACCACGATTTATGTTTGTAGTGAAAGAAGACATCAAGTAATTAATTTTACACGTGATAGCAATTGTTGAAATGCATTAGACCATAAATATAATACAATATCTTAATAGAAAATCATAAGAGTTTTAATTATTGCAACTACTTTTGATATTTTATTTTTTAATGTGTTATTTTCATTGTCATGATAGTTTATTCCCATGGATTTTATCAAAGATTTCAACATTAACTTCACCGAAGAGATTACGCGCTAGTTGATCCTAGAAGGAGGGAGTTTCGGGCAAAGTGCAAGAAATGGAAGGACGGAAGGATGATAGTCAGGAGGATGGAGAAGACTTTGCAGATTGAATTTAGTGACAAAAGATGACGGATGCATCTGCGAGTTCATACAAGGAGAAGATCGCGCCTATACCTCAATGTCGGTTTATCCATGGCAATATGCACTAGGACTTGGGTTGGAGAAACAAAAGGAAATTAATTTCTTTGCGGTTTTATAAAAAACAAACTAAGCGTTGGATATCCGTTAGTGGGTGATGATGACTTGATAGTTTTTCTATCTATTTTAATTTCGAGTTTAATTTTTATTAATTTTTTTTCGATTAAAAATGGTGCTTTTGGATGGAACAATTTTCATATTTATGGTTAGCAAACATATTTTTATAATTTATTCTTTGATTTATATAGCATTTTTGTAATTTGTTGACACACATACACAAATATATATAAGGAGAAAAGGAGGTGCTTGCAGGAAATTTGTCACCCTCAAGTTTATGTAAAATAAAAGCTATATATATATAATAATTAATAAAATATTATATTTTCTTACCTTAAGAATAATAAAACTTTCTTTGCTTGTTTGAAAATATATCTTCATTGTTTAAGAATCGATTCAATTTTCAAACAGGCAAAGAAAATTTTATTATTCTTAAGGTAAGAAAATATAATATTTCATTAATTGTTATAATATATATATATATATATAGCTTTTATTTTACATAAACTTGAGTGTAAAACCTGCCTACAAGCTCCTCTTTCTCGTCTTATATATATTTGTGTATGGTTGTCAACAAATTACAAAAAATGCTATATAAATCAAACAATAAATTATAAAAATATGATTGCTAACCATGAATATGAAAATTGTTCCATCCAAAAGCACCATTTTTAATGAAGAAAAAAAAAAGAAATTAAGAAAAATTAAAGTCAAAATTAAAATAGGGAAAAACTACCAAGTCATCATCACCCACTAACGGATATCCAACGATTAGTTTGTTTTTATAAAACCGCAAAGAAATTAATTTCCCATTTGTTTCTCCAACCCAAGTCCTAGTGCATATTGCCACAGATAAAGCGACATTGAGGTATAAGGCGTCGATCTTCTCCTTGTATGAACTCGCGGATGCATCTGTCATCTTTGCCACTAAGTTCAATCTGCAAAGTCTTCTCCATCCTCCGGTGACTATCATCCGTTTGTCCTTCCATTTCTTGCACCGCACGAAACTCCCTCCTTCTAGGATCAACTAGTGTAATCTCTTCGTGAAGTCAAAGTTGAAATCTTTGATAAAATCCATGGGAATAAACTATCATGACAATGAAAGTAACACATTAAAAAATAAAATATCAAAAGTAGTTGCAATAATTAAAACTCTTATTATTTTTTATTAAGATATTGTATTATATATATGGTCCAATGCATTTCAACAATTGCTATCATGTGTAAAATTAATTAATTTATGTCTTTTTCCACTACAAACAAAAAGGGAAATTGTGGCGAAAATATTATAATGGAAAGATTGTAATAGAAAATCCGTATATTTGATAGAATCGTACCGTAGGAAAAGAAAAATTGTAATGGACAATTCATTTTATAATGTTAAGTACTTTTAAGATATGGTGAATACGATAAACCTTACCAAGTAAGGCTTTCGTGTTTGCGTTACTTTTGTAACAAAGTAAGGATTTATAGGTTGTTGGGCCAGTCCAGCCTGGAAGATATCCATACCATAGCAATCACTACTAGATATTTTTGGCGTGTGTTTGCACTAGTACCAACGCCACCTTTTTTAGTTTCGCATTTTATTATTTTATATAAGTATAAAGTATATTTAGATTGTGTGAAGTGAAATGTGGTTTAGTTTTGCATTTATTATTTTATATAAGTATAAAGTATATTTAGATTGTTGTCATATAGTTTTGCAAAAATTGAGATTTTGTTTTATCGGATTTTCTATATGTCAAGTATAATTTAGTAGTTTACAAGAAAAGATTAATTTAAAAAATAACAGACTAACAAAATTTAGAAATAGAAATAAGTATGATTTTAATAAACATATAGATATATATATATATATATTTCAGAAACTCAAATGATGAAAAAAAAAAAAAAGGTAAATGATGAGATACAAACACTAAGCATTAATTATCCACAACTAGATCTGAGAACAAAAAAAACTCCAATTTTCCGTAATGTAAAAAAAAACACGGTAAATGATTAAATTTAAATCTAAAGAATATAAAAAATGAGCAAAAATGTTCACCTTTTTCGCGTTACGGTTGCTAAATTTGCACCAACAAAGAGTAATCTTTGCAAATACAAACAATGAAAGATATCTTACCTCTTACATATTGGATTAGATAACAAATGCTTAAATCAATGGAAATGCGAGAAGATGAAGGTAAGAACATGCATAAGGAGATAAGATTTTAAATTAATTAGAAATACGAACAAGAAAATCGATGAGCAAAATTTATCAGTTTTGAGAAATGTACACAAATGGAGAACAAATATATAGATTTAAAGGATAGAGAGAACCCATTAACTACTAGGGTTCACACGGTGGCGCGGAGGTAGAACCTTATAACTTTCAATATATACGAGGCCTGAGATGATATTTCTTGACTTTTCAGGGGTATATGAGGTTTTGTTTTGGTGGGAAATTAGGGCAGAAGTGGAATTTGTGTTGGGTGGGATAGTGGGCCCAAATTGTACAATAATCGAGAATGTGTTATGGTACATAATCCAAAGATTCTTTGGATTAAGGTACAAGCCCAAATCGCATCAAATGTCTTGTTCATGTTTCCAAACATGTGACCCAACATAATTATATAGTTTTTCCAACAAAATACAACTCCCAAAACATGCCCGTATTAATTGTATTGTTATTTTTCTACCAGGATTTATATAGACCACAAAGTCACTACTTTCCATTGCATGGGTCTTGTCACCTTTGTGTAGTAATATTGAGGTATATGTACATAGTAATATCTTAAGCTGTCTAATTTTTTCAAATATGTCGTAAAAATTTGTATTACTAAAAGTTGGCTTTTCCGTGAAAATGAGTAAAATTGGCTTGACACGTTTTAATATCGTGACGGATTTGATGTATAAACAAATGTTGACAAATTCTATATTGGCAATCTGAAAAACATACTAATGGTTGGTAAAATAAGGAAAGTGGATGTTTTAGTACAATTTCGCGTTAACGATTGGTAACAATATATTCCATTAGTGTTTTGTCCATTTTTTGTTATCAATTAAATATTTTTTTAATTACATTGACTAGTCTTTATTAAACTGGTTTTTGGTTAAAGCCCACGCCAGGCTTTGGTCATCTAAAAGGCCTTTTATTGCAATATAAACTTTTCACAACCCAATTCGAATATGGAAGTTTTTTTTTTTTAAAAATACAAATCCTGAGAGGGTGGGAGTAGGGGTGATCATGGTGCGGTTTGGGCAATTTTTCAATATTTTTAAACCGGATTGCTAAGTGCGGTTCGGCCAAGAGTTTGATTGTAAGTTGCGGTTTTTTAGAATAAAACATACATGCGGTTTTCAACGGTTTCGGGCGGTTTTGCGGTTTTAACGTATTTATGCGTGAATATTATATGGAACAATCAAAATGAGTAAAAATAACTTATCAATTCGATAACTAAAAAGTTAATGACATGTTATCTAAATTGAATATTATAACAACTTCAATAACATATAATAGTTGAATATAATAGATATAAGGAGTGTTTGCAATCACTAAACAAAGTGTTTCTTATATTTTTGCTTAAAAATCACTTTTTAGTGTTTGCAAGTATCAATTTCTGCTTCATTTATTTAATTATAATCTAAAAGCATAGAAGGGTACTTTAGATTTGTGCTTCTACTCCTAGTTTGATTTTTATAAACAAATAAGCACATCTACAACTTTTTCACTTAACTACGATTCTTAACTTTTGATTTTATTTTCAAACTCTATCAATTTCGATTCTCAACTACTCTTACTTTTGCTACAATAAATTATTTTTCTAAAAGCATAAGTTTTTGCAAACTCTCCCATAATTTCTATATTTCAATCTCCATGTCACAAATTTCCCAAAATAAATCTCATTATATAATTTACATCCATAACAAGATATGAATGTTTTGATGTATTAAATTATTAAGTAAATTGACTAATATACCCACAATAAACCAATGAAAATAATTAAATATGGCGTACCAATTTTGAACCCCAAATAACAACTGGGGATCATTTAGTTTTCTTCTACAAAGATTCCTCACAAGACTTCAAATTCAATACACTCAATGAAACAAAAAAATAAAAAAATAAAAAATGAAACAGATCAAGGGAACTACGTTGGTCAATATATTTTCAACTATCTTCACTACAATGACTAATGAATTTACCATAAAAAATTACAATGACATCAACCTGTTTACAAAAGTGTTACAGTACATAACAAAACCAAAGAAACATGAAAACAATGACATGTCTGTTCTCCAAAGATTGATCCCAACTCGGCTGCTCAAATGACTGATCACTTTACTTATGCAAGCCATATATTACACCAAATAAGTGTTATTACATACGCTTATCACAGTTAACTTGTTTAATTTCAAGGACATCAGGAATATCAAATACACATATATATATATATATATATATATATATATTTGTATAAAAATGTAATTTTATTATTGCTTGAAAAAAATACAACTAGTAAGTACAATGATCTCATTAGCAACTTTCATCAGAAGTGGTGCTTCTAATGCTATATATCCATAGCCAACCGAATCTCTGAAATAAATCTATCCCTTTGTCCAACGCCTTGAATTCTGCTTCTAAACTTGAAACGCCTTATAATCTGCTACATAAATTGAAAAACAATATGTTGCTTGATGGAGTTCCACACAAGCACTCAGTTTACATAAATTGTCCCCTTAAACAAAATGCAAAATTCCAAAATAACTTAATGAGAAAAAGAAAAAGAATGTGAACGTTTGAAAAACTGAACCATAAAATTAAATAGTAGGTCTCTCCAGACGGTCTAACGGATCTAATCCGTTAGACGGATCCTCAACAAACAATCCGATTCATACCCAGCTCAAAAAAAAGAAAAATATGGGCAAATTTTGATCTCTTTCTTCCATCGTCCCACCGCATGTGCATCGTCATATCGCACATACACAAAACACACTCACGAAAATACGAGAAAGATTAGGATTGCAATCTATAATTTTTTTTTCCTTTTGGACCTTCTTACCTTGTCTCTTCTCGTGGAATTCTTTTTGTAGTTCGAGAGACAGACATAAACACATATATCAAATTACTACATACATGGATACATACATATCTTGACATACACATATACCTATGTATATATGGATTTTGATCAATTGCCAAAAAATAAGAGAAAAGCAAGTTTGAGAATTTAGTTTAGCGTGATTCTCCTTCACGATATGTACGATTACACTTGGTTAATTTCTATGCTTTTACGTAATATATTCGTGAAGAAAAAAATTTGATGAGAAAAAGGACTAATACATTTCGGGGACTCTTAATACTTTTTGATGAGAAAAAGGGCTAATACATTTTATAAGAAAAAAACTAATACTTTTTGGACCACTACTAAAATACTGTAGGAAATTACTAATACTTTTTAGAAACTACTAATACTTTTCCGAGGGACAACTAATACATTTCGGAAGAAAAATTTAATTATATTCGGAAAACTACTAAAATACTCTCAGGGAACTACTAATACTTTTTAGAAACTACTAATACTTTTTTGAGGGATTTGCTAATACATTTTGGGAGTATATTTAGGAGAAATACTAAAATTTTCTTGGGAACTACTAATACATTTTAGAAGAAGCTGCTAATACTTTTTAGAAGGACGGCTAATACTTTTCGTAAAGATCATAATACCAGTAGTCCGAAAACTACGAAAACACCTTTGCTAATATTACGGAAATGTCACCGGATCGGGTGAGATCCGTCTAACAGTGGACTCGTTAGACGATCCGACATGAGTTTTTGTGAAAATTAAATTATAATAAAAAGTTATAAACTCCTAGAAATAAACCGAAACTTTTTTTATTGTTGGAAGTAATATAACGTCAAGCCAACGATAAACCACTAACCTTTAAACAACTAAACCAACAACACCTGCACAAAAAAATAAAAATTATTAAGACGTTTCCTGTAACCTAGGGTTCGTACAAAAAATGAAAATATATGAAGGGGTTCGTTGCCAACAACCGAATGTTCAACACATTCTTTATCTTGGACGTTGTCCATCTAATAATTACAGACACCCCTTTGAAAGAATTATAGCATGGATAAATAGTAAAAGTTTCGCAGAGTAAGGATGTGATTGCGGATGTGGTCACATTGAGTCATGCAAACAGAAATTTTGAAAACGATAACAAGATACACAAATTAAAAATTATCTACAATCCAACAAGCTTGTAGGCGTGCCAATATGGCGAAACTTTCCACTAGTAAAAATTGTTTGATTCCGTATACAAAAATACTAAAACCAACTAGTAGAAACTCAACGAAAAACTCTATCAAGAGTATATCGATCTGTGTAATTCAACGCATCCAACAATAGACATGTGTGGACTTCGTTAATCACAATACTAAAAACAATGGATGAAAAAGCTAACAAATACAATCTCTGAGAACTAAATGTAATCTCCGATGTAGTCACATTCAAGATCGCATCCAGGCGGTGAGACTCCTTATGCTTGTATGACTCTTAATTCTCTCAAGACTCTTGTAACTCCGTGGTATTTCTTGTGTGTAGATTATGCACGTCCTCTTCCCTTTATATAACCGTCCAAACCCTTCAAGAGACCTAATACACAAGGAAAGAAGATATATTCAAATATATGACAAGTAAATCACTTATGTTAGGAAACAAGATAACTATCTAAGAGTCCTAATATATCAATACCATATCAATATGATTTCTTTCCTAATCTAAAAAGTCCTAATCATACCATAAGTCTAGAAAGGCAAAACAAATCAAAAACAATCTTTTATTATAGGAATTATTTTTAAGCCATAAAAATCGCCCTAACAATCTCCCGCTTTTTGCCTTTCTGGACAAAAAAACACTTATCAATCACAAAATAAACTAACTCCCTCTAAATATAGAAACTCCCCTAAATATTATCTTTGAGTAAAAAATGTTGAAATAGATGCGATCACATTTCGGGTCATATTCATAAGCTGCAAAGACAAAAATAACATAAGAGAGTTTTATCAAGTTATCAACAACTAAAAGCAAATAAACCTAGCTAGAAAATAGTGTTTAGTACATCATGATTTAAATATTATAAAGTTCATCGGTGGACACATTTGTATCCATATGTCCTTCAAACTCAATGAAGGCCTTCATCGCCCTCACCCTGTCCGGCCAATAGTGCGGCGAAGAAGCAACATCTTGGTGCAACATTTTGATCGCATGTGCCTCGGTCTCCATAACTCCCCTTGGGTAGTGCTTGGTCGACTACATACTCTCCCTTTTTGGCGAGAAATAGAGCCAATGATATGTTGCGATTGAGACCGAAGAGAAGCGATTAAGTGAGCAATGTTGTTCTCAAAAAAAGCCGATTGTACCTATAAGAAAGCAATAGAAACATGGGACATAGGGAATGCGAGAGAGAATGTGAAGTGGAATGTTGCCAACAAGCGGGACCACATTCGATGCCACATCTAGAAGCAGTCGAGAGCAGGGGCATCAACACTTGGTAGTAACAACTTGAGAGATAGGAGGGTCGATGTGGATGGAGCATCCCTGGATAGACAATGGAAAATAAACAATCCTATCCACGAGAGCGGAAGCGGCGGTAGAGACATATGAAAGACCCCAGGCGGTTTAGTGAAATGATCACCCTCCGGGGTTAATTCAAATCCCTAAGAAACGAGAATTTTGTAGATGAGGCAGGAAAAGGCAAGGACCAGGACTTGGTTTTACCGAGCAAAAAAGGTCACCTCCTTGAATGCCAATTTGCCAAAGTTAAGGGCAACCCTTTACCAATTTGATAAAGAACTTGGGCGTGTGTCTTAGTCACAATTGAATTTTTCTTTGACGAAGACCAATTTGCAACAATGATCTTGTGCGAGAAACCCATAAAATGACGTAAGACGGGAAGATGTGAGCTTCTTGGGATGAATAGGCCATTTCTTTTTACGACCATCGGTGAGAAACCTGGTCATTTCATTGAAATCGGAGGGAACCTCACCCTCTTCAAAGTCGAGGCATATCAAAGAAGTGATTGATGGTGAAAGATTGAATTCATAGATACTATTGCGAACAAAAACCTTCCCATACTTAGGAGATTGTCGAACATCAATTCGGTAGACATATTGGCATTAAACTCACACACCACAATATAAATATAAGGAAGAAGCGTGTATCAATCGTGGTCAACAAATTCCGTTCCTCAAAAAATCGATTCAAATTATACTTGGCAAAGTGCTCATAATCTCTGCATTTTTCATTAATAAAAGAACGGGAAATTAAAGCATGAAACCTGGAAGGCTGCGGCAGTGTGTAAAAATAACTTCGAGAATGAGCTCTCCCAATATCGAACTCGGAGTCGGATGTGTCATCGGATGACATCACATCCTCCTCTGCATCTGCAAACATCAACCTCTTTTCTTACTTGGCCTTCATTTCATCACCTACTTCATCAACCATGGCCTCAAGATTAATCTCGATGATCACGGTTCCTTTGAGGCATCGAAACCTCATCATCGAAATCATCGAACTCGAGAACTAACTCGACTCAACCGTAGTATGTGCGAGGCTTGGATGTGGTCATATCCTTGACCACACTTTTGCCCTTCCGGCTTACGAACCATATGTGCCAAAGGAACATCATCATCATGTCTTTGGGCTCATTTTTGCATATCTCTGGGCTTAACAACAAACAGGTTCACATTATCATCGGAATCACCGAAAGGCACGTGAGGAATAGGCAAATCGTCTCCCTATTATTGAAGTACCCTCGAAGTGGTCTTTTGCTTTTTGGGAGAAATTTCGGGGTAGAATCGGAATATTCAAATTCTCGGGAAGTAGCTTCAAGACATTTCAAACCTCAAACAGTGGGATCACCAAGTGGTCCATGAGCAAAGTGCAAATTACCTCAAAATTCGGAGGGATGTCGACATCTATTTCATTATATTTCTTCCGGGAAGAATAAAGGCAAGGGTCTCGTCTTGAAATGGGCGGGATGATAGCGGTAGGAGTGGACCTAGGAGAAGATGAGTGTTGTATAGGAGTAGACTCCGTGCACTGGTTCCGGGTTAGAAGAGTGGGAGATGCGGTGTGAGATGCGGGGACATCTTCAAGCCCGGATGCGGGGGGCTACGGAATGGACTCGGGTGCGAGAGATTTTCGGAGATGGAAGAGTGGTGGTGTATGTAGCAACCGTAGGGGTATCATCGGTCATAAAAGGCACCAAACCCTCTTTAATCGGAGAAGATGACGGATTCGGACGGACGGAGATGCGGTGTCGGATGGGGTTCTATCTCGACAACATTCGAAGCAGTGCTCTCTTCCATGGACTTGTCGGACTTTGGGCTATCGAAATTGTGTGAGAGGATAATGACTTTTTGGGGCTTCCAAAGAGATTTTTGATGGAGAAACAAACCTGGCCATGGTGAGAGAAAATCAAACTGCAGATAAATTCAAGCCACAAAAGCCCTTGAAATTTGTGAGAGAGTGAGATAAGATGTAATCAAGTGCTTGTAAATATAGAGGAGTTAGAACTAGGCACAAAAATCAATGTACAAAAGGAAGAGTTTTGTTTAAGAAAAAAATTCCTCATGGGAAAAATCGAAAAGTAAGGAAAGAATCAAGTGTCCAAATAATCCCAAACTCTAGCAAACAAAGTGTCCAAATTGTGATAAGGAAAGTATGATCAAAAATATAAGATTTACCCTTATCCTCCAAATCGGTTCAACCCACAAAATATATTGAAAGAATTTAAGCACGGATAAATAGCAAAAGTTTGAGTAAGGATGTGATTGCGGATGTGGTCACATTCACAATCACATGCGGCGGAATTTCGAAAAAGAAACAAGACACAAGATATAAAATTTATCTACAAGCCAACTGGCTTGTAGAAGTGCCAATATGGCGAAACTTTCCACTAGTACATATTGATTGATTTTGTATACGTAAATACTAAAACCAACTAGTAGAAACTCAATGAAAAACTCTATCAAGAGTATATCGATCTGTGTAATTCAACACATCCAACAATAGACATGTGTGGACTTTGATAATCACAATACAAAAAAAACAATGGATGAAAAACCTAACAAACACAATGCGGTGAATGTGATCTCGGATGTAGTCACATTCGAGATCACATCCGAGCAACGAGACTCCTTGTGCTTGTATGACTCTTAACTCTCTCAAGACTCTTGTATCTATGGTGTATTTCTTGTGTATCCCTTATGAACGTCCTCTTCTCTTTATATAGGCGTCCAAACCCTTCAAGAGTCCTAATAAACATGGAAAGAAGATATATACAAATATATGACAAGTATATCACTTATGTTAGGAAACAAGATAAATATCAAAGAGTCCTAATATATCTATACCATATCAATATGAAATCTTTCCTAATCTATTTACAACTCAATCTTGCCATAAGTCTAGAAAGGCAAAACAAATCAAAATCCAATCTTTTATTTTAGGAAATTACTTGGCGAAAATTAACGCCCTAACAATCTCACCCTTTTTGCCTTTCCGGACAAAACACTTATCAAGCACAAAACAAACCAACTTCCCTAAAAAAATAACTCCCCTAAATATCATCTTTGAGTAAAAATCTTTGAAACAGATGCGATCACATTTCAGGTCACATTCATAACTGCAGCAAAAATCCAGCAAACTCAATCAAATATCAAATATCCAGAAAACTCCCCCTAAATCGAAAGCATCACAATCAACCTTTTTCTCCCCCTTTTTGTCCAGAAAACATAGGTAACAATCATGTATGCTCCCCCTCACTTGGACACGTAAAAGTTCATTGCATATACACAAATTTGAGGAGAATAAAGGATCATAAGACTCTTGAGAATTTTGGAAGATAAACATCAAAAAGATGATACAAAAATCAAGATTTTCCATAAAATAGGATTCCCAAAAATCAAGATTTTCCATAAAATAGAATCCTACAAATCAATGACACTCTTAACCAAAGATATAGATAATTAGGAGCAAAATCTATTCAAATCTTCCAAGTCCTTCAAACCGTGTATAACCCACCAATTATTATCCATCAAGATTTTCAAGATTTTGGGAAAGAAAAATATTATCCTCAAATTATATATGGAAACCAAATCTCAAAGCAAAGAATCCAAGATCACGGGACATGCAAACCTAATAAGCCTAATGCAAAAAAAAAAAAAACGCACACACAAGGTGAAAAGTGCGGCAATGGATGTAGGTTCAAATGTCGTCCCATTTTGAGTCACACTGTCTTTAGTTGATTCAATGAATCGCAATTCGAGAACCTGACTTATCAAAATTTTTGAGTTTTCTTCACTTTTTCCGAGTATCATGGGAGTTAACCAACAAGTAGCTTTCACTCAAATGCCAAAGGTAGCTCTTTTTCACATGATCATGCCTTTTTAGACAAAGAATACGCTAGAAGAAATTGGTCACAATGAATAGCTTCACACCATGGATTGGTAGCTTTTTTTCTAGAAGGCCTCCAAGCATGATCAAGACTTTATTCACAACTCAACTCATTGGGAAAAATATCATCATCTTTTTTTGAATTGGAGAGATGAACTCACACAAGTTTTCCAAGGGAGACAATATATGTGATTAGTTGAACCATCAATCCACTTTTTGAGATATGCATGATGAGCTTATAATGCAGGGATGTCTAAAAAAAATCAAAAAGAAATAGAGGGGAAGAATAGAGATGCAGTGGTGGGATGTCACAGCGGATGTGATGTGCAATGCTGTGACATCTCGTGTAACATTTCAGAGAACACACAAACCGAGAGACTTCCTTAGATTGGAGAATCTCTCAAAATCCAAAGCCTTGGTGAAGATGTCAAGCGGCTGATTTTTCGGTAGCAAAATACTCAATTCGAATTATATTTTTCTCAACTAAATCTCGAATAAAGTGAAGTCTAATATCTATGTGTTTAGTACGAGAATGTTGGACAAGATTTTTCGAGATATCAATCGCACTCATATTATCACAATAAATGGTTAAAATATCACAATGAAAATCATTTTCTTTTCTATATCGATCAAAATCTTCATGCAAAGCATTATTAGAACATCATCTTTCAAAGAATCAAACACACTAGTCTTACCATATCTCGATAGTTTACCCTTTCTTTCTTTCTAGTTCTTATGCCTTCAGAGACATCACCTATGACTTGAGAGATTGGATGATTCTTTTGAATCCTTGCGGGTATGTTCGCCACGATCCACGATTGGGTTATTGGTTTCTTCAACGGGTTCATTGTCGAATCGAGTTTGACTCATTGCGGCAGACACGGATGTAGGCTCGGATGCCGTCACATTTGGTTACGCATTTGAAGACGATTGTGGATGGAGGTTGATCACATTTTCCATTACATTTGTGCCTACATCCTTTGCTGGGGCAGTCTCAACAAACTCGAGCAGATCCACCACATTATCTTCTTCACTCTTTCCTGCAATATCTGAGAGATCATTGAAGACAACATTTACAGATTCCATGATCGTCTTAGTACGAAGATTATAAATTCGATATGCATGACTATTCGAAGTGTAGCCTAGAAAAATACACTTGTCACTTTTGGAATCGAATTTACCAAGATTATCACGATCATTAAGAACATAGCACAAACACCCAAAAACATGAAAATATTTGAGGTTAGGTTTCTTTCCCATAAGAATTTCATAAGGGGTCATCAAACTTCCAGGCCTCAAATATATACGATTGGCAATATGACATGCATTATTTAGAGCTTACGCCCAAAACCTTTTGAAAGTCTTTTAGAACTCAACATAACACGGGATGTCTCATGCAATGTACGATTTTCTGTCTGCCACTCCATTATCTTTGTGGAGTTTTAGGTACGAAAAATTCATGAGAAATTCTCTTTCTATCACAAAAAGCCGAGAAAGAAGAGTTTGCAAATTCTTTACCATGGCCCGACCTAATTCTAACAAGCGGTAGCCTATCTTGATTAACAACTCTTCTATGCCAACTTCTAAATACTTCAAATGTTTGATTTCTCACGTAAAAAATAGATCCAAGTAAAACGTGAAAAGTCATCAATAATCACAAAAAATATCTCCTTTCACCAAGACTTTCAACTTCGATTTGGACCCATAATGTCCATATGAAGCAATTCAAAACACCGTGTGGTATTGAAATGAGATAACATTTGGTGTGACACTCTTCTTTGTTTACTCTTTTGACAACTTCCACACACATTAGCATTCTTCATGCAAAATCTCGGTAAACCACGAACAACCTCAAATTTCACAAGATCCCTCATTTTCTTAAAACTTAGATGACCTAATTTTTGGTGCCATAGGTCAGATTCATCTGTGTGTGCAGTGTGACACATTTGTTTATTAGCATGCGATACTTGATTATCGATGATCTCAAACCAAAGCAAAAATATACGTGTTAGATTCATTAAAAACCTCACAAGATTTTTTGTTGAATTTAACATAGAGGTTATTATCACACAATTGGCTAATACTAATGAGATTAGCATTTAGACCATCCACATGCAATACATTCCGTAGCCTAGGTAGGCCATCAACATTCAAAGTTCCCTTTCCAACAATTTTTCCTTTACCTCCACCTCCATAAGTCACATTACCACCATCATGCTTCTCATAGTCAGTCAAATACTCCAAACTACTGTCATGTGTCGTGAACGCCCGCTATCAAAGTACCAAGATCCTGCAAATTTGGAAAATTTTGAAATGTGATTACGAGGATGTCGTAATATTTCGGATGACATCGACATGCATGATTTTGTTCGCAAATCGATTTCATTTTGAAACAAAATGGCCTAATGTGTCCAAGAGCATGACAATAGTGACAAATAAAGTGGCGCTTCCGTGGTTTAGATTTACGGGAAATTTCCTTTTATTGTTGGAGGAATCGAGGATTCTCCTTGTTCTTTAGCTTTAATAAAAACCGGAGTTTTATGACCAAGACCACTTTATCATCACTACTCATGGAGAGAATATCGTCGATTTAGCTTTCCCAGAATTAAACTTTTTCATGCTTTCAAGAGATTCTTCAAGTTTAGAGTTTATCTTTTCGAACTCGATTCTTTCTTGGTAAGAGAGACTTTAACCTGGTAATCACTTCCATTTGATCATCATTCTCCTTCTTGAGTCGATCATTCTCCTTCTTCATCATTTCATTCACTTTAATCCTCTTTAGCCAATCCTCGATATAGACTCGCGTGACGTGTCTTCCAAACTTTCACCATCGATTCATCAACCTTTGTTCAATATCGTCGGGAGCATAGGTAGAATTGAAACAAAAAAGGTTAGAGTCGGATAGAGATCGATCTTGAGATGTGACCTCGGATGTGATTAGGGAGGGTGTGATCACATCTCGGGCCACACCTCGGCAACTTTGAAGGATTTATTTGGAGAGACATTCGATCTTTCACCGGGTGGTGAGAACCTTGTGATCTTCTTTCGGACAACGTTCTCATTGTCACTTAAGGTGACACTCAAACTCTTTCCCTTTTTCACAAAAATATTTGCACATTTTTTAACATAATGACCATATCGAGCAAGCCCTACATCTACGAGAATCAAGAGTTTTTTTATCAAACTTTTTCTTTTTTTCAAGCGAGGGACGAAAAGTAGGGACACTAGGAATTTCCATGCTAACAAACATACAAGATCAACACTTATTGTCATCAAGTGTAGGCTCTTGATGCCAATTGAAAGAATTTAAGCATGGATAAATACCAAGCGTTTAGCGAGTAAGGATGTGATTGCGGATGTGGTCACATTCACAATCACATGCAGCGGAATTTTGAAAACAGAAACAAGACACAAGATATAAAATTTATCTACAAGCCAACTAGCTTGTAGAAGTGTCAATATGACGAAACTTTCCACTAGTACAAATCGATTGATTCTGTATACAGAAATACTAAAACCAACTAGTAGAAACTCAACGAAAAACTCCTATCTAGAGTATATTAGATCTGTGTAATTCAACTCATCCAACAATAGACATGTGTGGACTTTGTTAATCACAATACAAAAAAAAACAATGGATGAAAAACCTAACAAAACACAATTGTAGGGTGAATGTGATCTCGGATGTAGTCACATTCGAGATCACATCCGAGCGGTGAGACTCCTTGTGCTTGTATGACTCTTAACTCTCTCAAGACTCTTATATCTCTACGGTGTATTTCTTGTGTATCCCTTATGAACGTCCTCTTCTCTTTATATAGGCGTCCAAACCCTTCAAGAGTCCTAATAAACATGGAAAGAAGATATATACAAATATATGACAAGTATATCACTTATGTTAGGAAACAAGATAAATATCAAAAGAGTCCTAATATATCTATACCATATCAATATGAAATCTTTCCTAATCTAATTACAACTCAATCTTGCCATAAGTCTAGAAAGGCAAAACAAATCAAAATCCAATCTTTTATTTTAGGAAATTACTTGGGCAAAAATTAACGCTCTAACATATATATATATCCATCAATATTTTCAAGATTTTGGGAAGAAAAATATTACTCTCGGGTTATATATGGAAACCAAATCTCGGCAAAGAATCTAAAATCACCAGGACTTGCAAAACCTAATATG
The DNA here is from genome assembly GCA_016081115.2 of Rehmannia glutinosa. Classification (NCBI taxonomy): domain Eukaryota; kingdom Viridiplantae; phylum Streptophyta; class Magnoliopsida; order Lamiales; family Orobanchaceae; genus Rehmannia; species Rehmannia glutinosa. Next base: position 49,300 of record JABTTQ020002824.1, read on the forward strand.
CCTAATGCAACAACAAAAAAAGAAAAAAACGCACACAAGAGGTGAAATGTCTTTGCAAAAATGGATATATGTTAAAATGTCGTCATATTTTGAGTCACACTTGTACTAACTTATTTAATGAACCGCAATCCGAAATCCCAACTTTTCAAGATTTTTCGAGTTTTCTTCAATTTTTCCAAGTCTCATAAGGAGTTAACCAACAGGAGCTTTCACTCAAATGCCATAGGTAGCTCTTTTCACATGATCATGCCTTTATTTAAAGGGTAGAATCTTTAGAAGAAATTTGTCACAAGGAATAGCTTCCCATAATGGGTTGGTAGCTTTTTCCTAGAAGGCCTCCAAGCATGATCAAGACTTTATTCACAACTCATTCTTTGGAAAAGTATCATTATCTTTTTTTTTTGAATTGGAGAGATCAACTCATACCATCTTTCCAAGGAGACAATATATGTGACTAGTTCGAACCATCAATCCACTTTTTGCAGATATGCATGTAAAGCTTACAATGCGGGGATGTCAAAAAAATCAAAAAGAAATAGAGAGAGAAAAAGAGATGCGAGTGTTTGGATGTCATAGCGAATGTGATGTGCAATGTTGTGACATTTCATGTAACATTTCGGAGGACACACAAATCGAGATACTTCCTTAAATTGGAGAATCTCTCAAAATCCAAAGTCTTGGTGAAGATGTCTGCAAGATGATTTTGAGTAGCAATATACTCAATTCGAATTATATTTTTCTCAACTAAATCTCGAATAAAGTGATGTCTAATATCCGTGTTTAGTACGAGAGTGTTGGATAGGGTTTTTGAAATATCGATCGCACACATATTATCACAATAGACAATCGGTGTTCCATTTTGCAAACCATAGTCCTCAATCATTTGGTTCATCCATAAAAGTTGTGTGCAACAACTACCAATCGCTACATATTCGATTCAAAGAATCGAAAGAGAAACACAATTTTGCCTTTTGCTATACCATGAGACCAAATTATTTCCCAAATAAAAACATCCACCAGTTGTACTTTTTTGATCAACAACATCTCCAACCCAATCGAATCACTAAATCTCACAAGATTAGTGTTAGTGTCTTTATGTACCAAATTCTCAAATCGGTTGTGCCCCCTACGTATCGAAAATACGTTTTAAGGCCTTTAAATGAGTAACCTTGGGATCAGATTGATAACGAGCACAAAAAGACAAACACTAAATATAATATCGGGACGATTGGCGTCAAGTACAACAAACTTCTGTCATGCTTCTACACAAGGTGTGGTCAACACTTTCACCACATCTTCTTTACTCAACTTTTGATTTGGACCCCATGGGAGTCTTCAAGTGAGAGGCATTTTCTAGATCAAACCTTTTCACAAGATTTTTGGCATACTTTCTTTGTGAGACAAAAATTCCTTCCTTTAATTGTTTAACTTGCAAGCCCAGGAAGTAACTTAACTTACCTACCATAGTCATTTCAAAAGTGGAGGACATGCAAGTAATGAATTACTTTAACGAGTTTATCGGGGATGAACCAAAAACAATGTCATCGACATAGATTTGGGCAATCATGATGTTGTGGTTTTTCTTTTGAATGAAAAAGGTTTTATCAACTTTACCACGTTTAAAACCAATTTGAAGAAGGTACTCAGTTAGCCTAGGGGCTTGTTTGAGGTAATAGAGAGCCTTTTAAGCTTATACACATGGTTAGGCTTAAAAGGGTCCTCAAAGCCTTTAGCTGCTCAACAAAAGCTTCTTCATCTAGGAATCCATTTAAGAAATCACTTTTTACATCCATTTGGTGAAGAGTTAATCCCAAGTAACATGCAATAGCAAGCAACAAACGTATGGACTCAATACGAGCTACATGAGCAAAGGTTTCATTGAAATCCCCCTCACTGTGTGTACCCTTGAGCAACTAATCGACCTTTGTTGCGAACAATTTGCCGATTCATCTGTTTTATTTTTAAAATCCATTTTGTTCCAATGAAATTAACATCCTCCGGCCTAGGGTGTAAGACCCCAAATTTAGACGATGTAAATACCGAGATTATAAATATTGCATTCCTCTACCCCAACCCACCGAGCTCGTTTAGCTCAACCCACGATTTTTATAAAAACTTTTAAAAACCGAATGTTCGGGATTGACGAGACCGACACGAGACTTCTTGCTCGTAATTAACTCTACATGGTAGTTTATGCTTGAAGGGCTTATCTGTCGCCGCTTGAACAATATAACCATATCATCTTGTAATAGCTAGGTAAGTTACAACTAGAATAATTGTATGTCATGAGTTATAAGCTTCCGTTGTATTTATTGTTTTTTTTTAGTTATTTGTACTTAGACAATAGCTCTTCTCCGGAGTCTAAGTTTGAATATTTGGGTTGTACCCTGTTGGATGTTATTCTATTTTATTGGGTATGTAAATTGGGCGTGACAATTATGGTATCGAGTTTGGGTGTAAAACAATCTACACCCGAGTGACCCAGGATATGATCTTCGGTTTGTAGTTGGGTTACTACGATTGTGAGACCTTAAGAATTAAGTTTGAGTGATAAATTTGGGTTTTATGTTGTGGAAGTCGAGGAGTAGATACTCGCAACCTTAGTGTTTGATTGGTTAGTACGAGTATTGTTTATCTTTGGGATTATTGAGCATGAAACGTGCATCTTCTATACTAAAAATATATGATTTTACATATTTGATCTTAATAGTACCACTTTGTTGAGCTCTAGATCATCTTTAATAGTGTGACACCATACCATTGTTTGGAGATCATTAGAAACTTATACGAAACTAAGGTTATAGTGTCTGTAACAAGATCGTAAGACGGTATAGATACTTAGTAGCCAATCGAATTTGATTCAACTCCATTCAAATTGCTTCATAAACTTTTATTCTCGTTTCAAGTGACTTTGATTCAACCCCATTCAAATTTCTTTGTAAACGTTCGTTCTAAATCGAGTTTGTCTATTCAACATGTGTTTGTATTTGGCATTCATTCGAAATAGAACTATCAAAGCCGAAACCTTGATCATCTTCCTATCATAGCTTGTTTTGTACTTCACTAGCTAAATGATCATTTGAGATGTTTCATTTAAGCCGTTTTGCAAACTTTCATTTTTGTCCGAGTTTGTATGTTTCGCATGTTCTGCGCTGGCTTTCATTCGTGATGAACTATTTATAATGAAACTTGAATCATCTTGATTGTAACTTATTTCGCGTCTTTACTAGCTAAGTGGTTCATTTCTAATCTTTATATGAACCTACATCTTACGGATTTTACATCTTTATTTAGTGTCCTTGTCTTCGTTCTTAATTTGTTTCCTATAGATGCACTTTTTGCTTTACATCATTTGTTCGAATCACTCTATTGGTTTAGTGGCTATTAATTAATCTCATCAAGTGATTCACGATTTTAATTTCTTTTAGGCACCAGAATATCTATCTTTAGAAGAATATCATTTTTATGAATCCTCTTGAGAGTGACAATGTCTATTGTATCGTCGAAATCTCAATCGACTTCTCTTTACCCGTTGGGAGATATTTCTTATTGGAGCAACATCTTGATCCTCCATCGAACTTTTTCCTTTGAATTGTGTAGATTGTCTTTTATTGGTACCAATTTATCATGTAATTATTTCTACACATTCATAATTGTAGTTTTCTTAAACGAGTAAATTATGAACTCTACTTCCCCTCACTTTTGGCATCAACCTTTTTTCGAAATTGTCAATTGTTCACTATGCTTGATGTTTGCCTTCTAAATGTTGAATTCTTTTGAGCACATCTACTCTTGAAGTAGTCCAATTTTATTCGAGTATAATCTCTTGACAATCGTCATATTTTTCGCGTATTTCTTTTTATTGAATTTGCATCTAACTTCCGGCTAACCTCGGTCCTCGGTTTGTATTTCGTCTCATGCTTCGATCGATTTGTTGTTTTGAAACCTTGTTGTAACTCGGTATTTGATATATTAATTTTTCCACTCTATTCTTATGCATAACCTTAATTATAGAGTATAACATCTTTCAAAAGTTGTATTTCTTTCTATCATTATTAGTCTTATAATGTTGGCTTGGCGTGTCGAGTGCTCGAGGCTTAGTAGGCTTAATAGATGAGATATGATTAGTTGAGATATACCTAAGTGGCGGATGAGTTTTCTTAAATGTTAAATTGGTTTATTGGTTATTTGATGTTGGAATAGTGCCTATGTTTGGGTATTGATCATTTCGTGCTAGAAGTCTTTGATTTGATGTAGCTTTCAAATATTAACTAATATAGTGAATGTGTGTATATCATACTTTCTTTATTATTTGATTGATATATTAACTAAGGTATTGTTTGTATTTAGGAATGGCCTCGGGAAGAGAGCGGTTTATATGGAATTCTAGACTTGACACCAATACTAGTGAGGAAATGCAAAGGATGAGAGATCATATTTTCCATTTGGAAAACCTCGTAGATGAATTAAGCCATGAGAAATCTACTTTGTATCAACAAAGCCTTTAGATTGACACAAAGCACGCAACAAGCGAGAAGAAGTAAACCAACAACAAAAAGAGCATATAGTTGTGTTCTTTTGAAACAAGTTGATATCTGCAAACACTTATACACCAGGAGAAGAAATCATGTGTTCCTTTTGACATCCGGACTAGGAACCTTGCGGTACTTTCGATCAAAATGATAATGAACATCAAAGCGTGAGAACAAGATGACCGATAGATTCAAACCATCATTATCCAACCAGGTAGCAGGGACATGGAAGGAAAATTGGAAGATAAATCACGAAATGATTGGTGATGTTGAAAAAGGAAAGAAACCAGGAGTACCAATGATGTTGTGTTCTTATTGTAACAGGAAAGGTCATGAACTATCACGGTGTTGGAAAAAATGGGAAAATGCCTTAGATGTGGCAATGATCAAGCATCGGTGAGAGATTGCCCTATAAGAAACAACGATCAACAAACCACTAAAGGGTCTCGAAGAACAAATAAACGCAAAAGAGAAGAAGATAAGTGAGGTGAATGATGAAGCACATCGCATTGAGACGATTGGGTTAAGTTCTTAATAGAATATGACTTTGAAATTTTGTATGTGTAATCGAATAGGTAGTATATATGCACGGTGAATGTGTAAAAGTATTGTGAGATATAGGTAGCCACTGAGATAAACAATATTGACATTGGGTATAACAGTTGGCGCATGAATGGCATTTTGGGATTGTATATGAATGACTATGTAAATGATGTACAAATATTATAATAAGGTATAGGAATCCTTATTGTCCGTAGTCATTACTTGGGTTATATTTGTTTGATTATGGTATCTATTTAAGGAATCTAGTTTTGCTACCGATACTTAGGTTATAATACATGAGCATAGTGATGCATGATAAGAGTAGGATCGTGCGGGCTGTTTTATATGTTTTTGTGTGTGAATTTTGTGTTATTTCTATTTTTGTATGAATGAGTGTGCGTATTTTTGTGTCTTTTCGCCCTATTTTATATTGCCATATGTTATATATGGTATTTTTGGTTGTTAAGTAGGTTTTCGTAAAAGAGAACTTAAAAACGGACAAAACGGTCGAAAATAGACATTAGGGGCGATTGATGGTTGGGGATGCTGAAGTTGTGCACGCAGCGTGCGCATCTACGCGCGCGACGCGCAACGTCAAGATTGACGTAAATGCGCGCGCCGCGACAAACATTGCGCGGACGCAGCGCTCGTTGGCACAATGAGACGGACGCAATGTGCGGGCACCGCCGCGAGGCGGCGAGCAAGCCACGCGCAAGACCGGCACCGTGCACCCGCACAAGGCAAGCAGCTTGGCAATGCGCGCAACAATGCGCGTGGGGTCCCCGAGCGGCGCGCAACTCTACGCGGACGCCGCACTGGAGATGTTTCAAGAATTTTAAATGCGATTTTCCCTTTTCTTTTTGGATTCTTTCACCTTGTATAGGCTTAGGCTTATAAATAGCCCTTGGGGGATCCATAATTTCGTACACTCTCATTCATAGCACTTCTATACTTTAATTTTTTGGTATTTTTCTCTTGTTTTCAACATTGGGATTGCTTGGGTTCTTCCCCTTGAAGTTATTTTTGCTTCTTAATCAAAGAGTAAGATTTCTTCATCTCTTTTTCTCGATTTTAATTGTTGGGAGATTATTATTATTGCATGATCATGTTTATGATTGTTTTCTTTCCTTCAATTGAGATTATGATCCCATCCCCAAGCATGAATTAATTTTTTTGTTCTAGGATTAGGATGATTTAATTCAAACAAACAAGCATGAGTATTGATTAATTGATCCGCTTTCTGGATAAATTGCTTATTTGATAATTGATTGTGCGATCAACTTTTAATTATTTTGGGGAATAATTGAGATAGAGAGAAGATATTATTCCTGGACTAAATTTATTCAGGGGTTAGATATGAATCGGGAATGTATTATCTAACCCTAGGTTTAATGAAAATAGCAAATTATGTTGGGATAGCCCTAATACTGTGAATACGAAAGTTATCGACCTAGGCCTAGTTTTTACATGTTTGTTATATTTGTTAACCGCATGATCAATTAATTGGTATTCTGCTTGCAAGTTTGATGAGACGAATCCATAATCCTAGACTTTTCTCCAAATCTTTTTCACCAAGTTTAATCCTATTTAGTTTTAATTCGTCTTTTTGATTATTTTCTTTTAGTTTAAATAAAACCAACAAATCGGTTAGAGTGTTTAGGATTTATTTTTCTGTCTATTGTGATTCATAATAATTATTTGCCGGCTAAGTCTTCTTTGAGAGACGACTTGTGGTTAACTTGCTACCCTACGATTGATCTTGTTCTCTTGCGAGGATTGCTAGATTTATTTTAGGTGTCTAGCGGTCGAACAAAACTTGGCGCCGTTCTCGGGAGGGCTTTAGGCGTAATAATTATTGTGTCTATTTTTCGTGTTTTTAGTTTTGGATTTCTTCTTGTTTGCTTTTTGATTTTTACCCTTATTCCAAGACGTTTGATTTGTTTTCTTAAGTTTGTTTATGCAAGGTCGTAGGAATCTCAACTGGAGCTTGCACCTTTCATAGATGACATTCACCGCATTCCGAGAGGCGTATAAGGAACGAGGGGGACAACTCTTCGGTTTCTAGCGAGGATTCTCCGGACCGCGTTCTAAAGGAAGAACAAACAGACGAGCCAGGAATGGGTGACAATCAAGACCGAAACAATGTAGAGGCATGCCCGACTTTTCGATGCATGAGTTCGCGCCCGATTATTGGAACCGCGACCTCTTGCATCACTGGGACAAGCAAAGACGGACTATGAGCTAAAAATATACACTTCAATCGGCTACCGTCTTTTTATGGAATGCCCAATGAAGATCCTCTCAACTTCATTCGGGAATTCTATTATGTCATTCAAACTTTTCCTCCTGCAAGATTTGAATGAGGATCACCTATGGATGCTGTTGCTTTCCATACACTCGAAAGATCGGGCAAAAACATGGCTTATGTCTCTACCTCCCAACTCTCTTACTACTTGGGAGGCGGTGTACAATAAGTTCTTGGGAAGGTACTACTCTCATCGAGAAAACTTGAGGATCTACGAGGTAAGATAGCTACCTTTTGTCAAATGGAAGGTGAACCTTTTCATGAGGCATGGGATCGCTTAAAAGATTTCGAGACTAAATGCCCACATCATCACTACCCATTGGAATTGTTAAACCAATTTTTCTATGATGGATTATCACATAACTTTCAATATATGGTTGACAATCTTTCTTGGGGTGATATGGGTGTGCACACTGACCAGAAATTTATGATATTCTAGAGATGATGAGTGATAATTCCCAACAAAAAAGTGCTCGAGGCAAACGAGCTACCGTGAATGAAATAGCACCAAGTTACGACGTGACAAAACAATTGGCCGAGTTGACTAAACAAGTTCAATTGTTGGCTACACGGGAGCATCCATCCAACGCCCCTTCCTTTTTGCCGAGTCATGCGGAATTTGTGGCGAATTCGGTCATGGGGCTAATGCTTGTAATATGGTGGTTGATTAACAGGTTGAGGACATTAACGCTATCCGGGGGTTTTCCGCAAAGGCCTCGTAATGATCCCTACGCTCAAACTTACAACCCAGGTTGGCGGAATCATCCAAACTTGAGTTGGGGAAATTCGCAAAATCCATCTCAAATCCATCGAGGCCTCTTCCCAAGGTCAGTCATCAAATCAACCTCGGCCTCCATAAATTGAGGAAAGTTTGAGTTTGTTCATTTAGGTTAGTAAGCAAACTCAAGAGGCCAACATTCAGCGGTTTGAGTATGTGGAAGCTTCATTCAAACGTCTTGAAACCCAAGTTGGTCAATTAGCCACCCAAATGGGTGAAATTGCTCAACACGTAGTAAATAAAGGAAAGCTACCTAGCCAACCAGAACAAGCCCAAGCCATCACCGTGTTACGAAGTGGTAAGGTTATTGATAACAAAGTTGAAATTCCATTTTCTACTACTTTGACTAACCCTGTAGGTGACAAGGAGATCGAGAATGCGTCTAATTCAAAAACCTTGCACAAGGAAGAAGAGGGGAGTAAGGAATGCTGTCTTGCACAAAACCAACAATCCTTACAAGCCTCCAATTCCTTTTCCAAGTCGCCTTCGGAACGAAAAGCAGGATAAGCAGTTCTTGGATTTCTATAACATGTTATCTAAGGTTAATGTTAATTTACCTCTGCTAGATGTTATAAGAAATGTGCCAGCTTATGTCAAATTTTTCAAAGAACTCGCATCCAACAAAAGGAAGTTTGGCGACAATGAGAAGGTAATAGTTTCGAAGTGGCAAGTGCGATTCTTCAACACCAATTGCCTCTTAAACAACGAGATCCATGTAGTTTTGTTATTAAAATTGCAATGGGAAACGGTAAGGAAACTTCAGGGATGCTTGATTTGGGGGGATTAATCTAATGCCTTATTCTATTTTTAAACAACTTGATCTAGGGAATGAAGCCCACTAGAATGTGTCTTCAACTTGCCGATAGATCCATTCGGTACCCTAAAGGTGTTATTGAAGATATTTTAGTAAAAGTGGGTGGTCTCATTCCCTGTTGATTTTGTTGTATTAGAAGTAGGGAAGTGCAAAACCAAGATAATGAGCACACACTTCTGTTAGGCCACCACGCCGCACACTTATTGATGTAAAAAATGGGCGCATGACTATGACTATTCTCGGGAAAGCGTGACTTTCTCTATTTACGATACTAAACTTATCCCCTCGCATGCATCACTTGAAAATTGCTCTTTCATTGATTTGATTGATGGGGCGATCGAAAACACTTTCTTGCATGATTATAGTCTTGACACTTTATTTCTTGAGCGAGGATGATATTTTTGACGTCATGGAAGACGTATAGGCAAGCATAAAATGAGGGGGTGATGGAAATATTCGCTTTAGAAGATGTGGATAATAAACTCCAACAAAACTGGAATTGAAAGAACTCCTAAATATTTAAAATATGTGTTTTTAGAAACATGTGAGCGGAAGCCGGTGGTTATTTCATTTGTACTTTCTAAAGAAGAAGAGGGAGAATTGTTGGTGGTGCTTAGAAAATTTAAAAATGCAATTGCATGGGGGTTGAGTGATATCAAAGGGATTAGCCTGCTACATGTATGCATAGAATTATTCTAGAATAAGGGCTAAGCCTAGTAGAGAAGCTCAAAGAAGATTGAACCTCATTATGATGGAAGGTGAAAAAGAGGTATTAAAACTCCTAGTTTGAAGGGTGATATACCCAATTACGGATAGTGAATGGGTGAGTCCGGTGCATGTTGTACCAAAGAAAAGTGGGATAACGATTGTAGAGAACGAAAAAGGTGAAATTATTCCCACTAGGACCACGATTGGATGGAGGATGTGCATAGATTATAGGAAGTTAAATGTTGCTACTAAAAAGACCATTTCCCCCTTCCCTTTATTGATCAAATGCTTGACAAACTTGCAGGACATAGTTTCTATTGTTTTTGGATGGTTTGTCGAGGTTATTATCAAGTGGCAATCGCGACCGAGGAGGATCAAGCAAAAACTACTTTCACATGCCCATTGGGACTTTTGCATTTCGGCGAATGCCGTTTGGACTTTGCAATGCGCCAACAACTTTTCAAAAATGCATGTTTTCAATTTTCCGACATGGTTGAGGATTTCATTGAGGTATTTATGGATGATTTTTACGTATTTGGATCCTCTTATTCGATTGTCTTAATAAATTGGCTAAGGTTCTTGAAAGATGCATTGAATGCAATTTAACTTTAAGTTGGGAAAAAAGCCATTTTATGGTGACAAGCGGAATTGTTTTAGGCCATGTGGTTTCAAAAAAAGGGATCGAGGTTGATAAAGCTAAAATTGATGTTATTGAAAAATTATCTCCTCCTATTAATGTTAAGGGCATTAGAAGTTTTCTTGGTCATCTTTGGATTTTATAGAATGTTTATTAAGGATTTTTCAAAAATTAGTCAACCTCTTTGTAAATTGCTTGCTCAAGATGCTCCTTTTGATTTTGATGAAAAATGTTTGAATGCCTTTAACACATTAAAAGAGAAATTGATAACTCGTTGTTGTTGTTGCTCCACGATCGGTCATTGCCGTTTGAAATTATGTGTGATGCGTCTAATCATCTTTGTAGGGGCCGTCTTAGGACAAAGAATTAATAAATGCTCCATGTGATTTACTATGCTAGTTTGACTCTTAATGATGCACAAGTAAATTACACTACCCGAAAAAAGAACTATTAGTCGTTGTTTTCTCCTTGGATAAATTCGGATCTTACATTGTTGGGTCTAAGGTAATTATTCATAGCGATCACGCACCCGCATTACTTGTTGAGTAAGCCACAAGCTAAACCTAGGTTAATTTGGTGGATTTTGATGTTGCAAGAATTTAATGTTGAAATAAAAGATAGAAAAGGGTGCGAGAATGTAGTAGCGAGATCATCACTTGTCTCGCCTCACTCTTCGATGATACTCTTGCTTCTCATAAAAATGAGCAGATAATTGATTCTTTCCCCATAAGCAATTATTTGAGGTTACTTCAATTCCTTGGTATGCCGACATTGTGAATTATCTTGCATGTAGAATTGTGAGAACTAACCTTTCATTTCGGGAAAAGAAAAGATTTTTGTCTACTTGTAGGTTCTACTATTGGGATGACCCATACTTGTTTAAAATATGCAAAGATGAAATTATCCGAAGATGTATTCCGAAAATGAACAGAATGATGTATTGGCCTTTTGTCATGAAATCCATTGTGGTGGGCACTTTGGAGGCCGTAAAACAGCCTTTAAGGTTCTCCAATCAGGATTCTATTGGCCATCATTGTTAAAAAATGCGCATAATTTTGGTGACATGCGATAGATGCCAAAGGATTTGGAAATATTAGTAGGAGGAATGAGATGCCTCTGAATAGTACATTGGTCGTTGAAATATTTGATGTATGGGGTATTGATTTTATGAGCCCCTTCCCAAGTCTTTTGGTTATGAATATATACTTGTTCTTTGTCGATTACGTGTCTCGGTTGGTTGAGGCAATCCCCACAAGGACTTGTGATGCTAACACTATTATCAAGTTTGTGCGGGAAAATATCTTAAGCGAGGTTTGGATTCGAGAGCTATCATTAGCGATGGGGAAAACATTTTTGCAACAAGTTATTCGAAAAACTGATGAAGAAAAATGGCATCACACATAAGGTAGCTACACCTTATCATCCTCAAACTTCGGACAAGTGGAGACTACCAACAAGCAAATAAAAGGAATTTTAGAGAAGATCAGTAAATCCTACAAGGAAAGATCTGGGCGACAAGTTAAATGATGCGCTTTGGGCATATAGAACAACTTATAAAACAGTTTTAGGAATGAGCCCTATAGACTAGTTTTCGGAAAGCGTGTTATTTACGAGTTGAAGTAGAGCACAAGGCATATTGGGCCATTGAAGCGACAAATTTTGAATTGGGTAAAGCAGAGCCGAAAGGAAGTTGCAACTTTCCGAACTAGACGAACTTCGCAATGACGCTTATGAAAATGCGCGGATATATAAAGAAAATTGTTCATAAAAATCTCGAACCAGGTATGAAAGTTCTTTTATTCAATTCACGACTGCGTTTATTCCCGGGTAAATTGAAATCGAGATGAAGCGGGACATTTGAGATCGAAGAGGTATACCCCTATGGAACAGTAAAACTACTTAATCCAAGGACGCATGAATCTTTCAAGGTAAATGGTCAATGAGTTAAGCCATATTTTGAAGGGGTATCTCGGGTGAACGAATTGAGAGTATAGCCTCAAGACGTCACATAAGAACCGTACTCGGGTATCGTCAAGCTAAAGAAGTTAAATAAGCGCTTATTGGGAGGCAACCCAATTTTTGTTTCCTTTCTTTTTGTTTTTAATTCAGGACTAACCGTATCTAATGGTTTGTTTGAGTTCTTTTCCTCTTCTTATCGTACAATAGCCAAAAAAATTATAATAATAAAATTATATATATATATATATATATAAAAAAAGAAAAAAAACCAGGTTGTGCGCGGACGCGCACATTTTGCGTGAACGCGCAATGACGGACGGGGAGAACAACAGAGGCGCGCGGGGCGCGCGTGCACCAAGCACGCAAGATGGCGCGGATGCGCACTTGTGCGCCGCACGCGCACGGGGGCAGAAGCGGCCGATATCGGCAAACGGCGAGTTTTTCCCAAAATTTCACTTGCAAATATTCTCTAAACCCTCTCCAAATTCACCCTATACACAAATTCGACCTAAACAACATCAACACACTCCGATTAATCGAGTATCTTCCATCAATGGCATCACATAGAGGCAAAAGGGCACAAGAGGGAACTTCTAGGGCTCACGAGGACAATCCAATGGTCCCGATTGATTTGGCCGAACAATTCGACGCCCCTTCCCAATCTACTTTCAGGGAGGAGGGCACCTGATATACACGGATTAGTCAACGCGAGGTACCCTCTTCTCACCTATTAAATTTACGAATTTTGGATGATTTGGGATTGAAAGGTGATTTCATGGCTCTTGTTGAAGCTTTGGGTTGGAAGAAATTTATTAAATTGACGGGTGTTGCATACTCGGAATTGGTTGTTGAATTTTTATACCACACTTCGCGTTTTTCGACACGCACTTAACGGACTTCACTTGCCATTTGCTTGGGTTGAGTATAGAGTGGATTATAGAGTAATGAAATCGATTTTTGGATTTTCTACTAGAGGTGTGCGATCTGTCCCGAACTCGTTTAATGCTAAACAATTTTGGTTGGAATTGGTGATTTCGATAATTTTTCGAGTAAAGGACGCCATGGGTTCATTCAAGACCGGGCTACTTATTTGTTTCATAAATTTCTCGCACACATCAGTTATTTGGGAAAGATGAAAGTAATAAGGTAACATGCCCCAATTATTTTTTATGTATTGTGCTAAGTCCCATACCAAAATTTGCACTACGACTTTTGTGTTTGATACATTTTATCGGATTTAGAAGAATAGTACATACAAATTGGGAATGGGCTATTTTGTGTCACTTATTACCCTACATTTTGGGATTGTTGATGTTGCTAGTCTTAATTATCATGAGGTGGAAAGAACTTTTATTACTAAGGAAAGTATGCTTGGTTCAAAATTTTTAACTAAGACAGGGAATTCCAGGGATCCTACTACTCGCAAATGTTTTAACAACCATAAGTGGAACCCGGATAGTCGAGGGCGGTAATCTTGATCCGGATGAGCCACAGGATACTCATTTTGCAGTCCCTTCACCTCGGGCCCATCTTGACCCGAGCCAGGGCGACACCACTGTTTTGAACGCCATCCTTTCACGCCTTGATTCTATGCAAGGCAACTTCATCCATTTTCAAAGATCGGATGGGCGCGTGCAAAAGCCGAGATAACGGCCTTAACACCTCATGAGAGATATGAGTGTCCGGCTAAACTCACTTGACGATCGGGTGCAGAATATTGAACAGAACTAGATGCTTTATCTTTTTCGCCTCTCCACCCCCACCACCTCCCCAGGGGATGATCGGTGATGTTTTTCTGTTTCTCTTTTTCTTTCCTCTTGTGTGTTTTTCTCCTTTTGCATGTGGATGTTTTCTATGTTTGCATTTTATTTTTCACTAACTCTCGTTTTTTTTTAGTTTTTGGTTTTTGTGTTTTCTTCTACATTTGGCTTTTGCTTAATCATAAGGCGGATGTACTTTTGATATTACTTAACAATCTCCGAAATTTTAGGACGTATTTCATCTCTCCTCCATTTGTTTTACGCATTGAGGTCATTGCGTGTTTTAAGTGTGGGGGATCTAATTCGTCATTAATTATATAAATTGATTGCTTGTAATAAAAAATTTACTTTGCCTATTAATTGTCCCTAGTTTAATAATAATGCTATTTAGTTAACTTGAAATCGATGCATTACTTTGAGACTCAATAAGGAAATGGCATTACGAACTTGATGCATAGGATTTGACTAAGTTGTGAATTAACCCTTATGATAAACGAGTTAGGCGATGGGTAAACAATACTCAAGGTTGTGGGGTATGAATTACGAGGATTTTATTGATGTAAATTGAGTTAAAACTCTTATTTTTATTGTATGGATTACAAAATTGCTAGCCTTGCAAAAAAAAAAAGAAAAAAAAACAAAAACAAAAAAGAAATGCAGTATAAGCGCCAAAAAAATGCAATAAAGAGCGCTAAAAAAAAAAAAAAAAAGGGGGAACAATTGAGATTATACTCATTTGGGTAAAGCATTGTTTAGTAACTAGGAGCATTCATGTGCCCCATATTTGACTTTTACATAAAATGGCGGTTTACACATGAGTATGGGAAACCACCCTAGAGTCTTTGGAAAACATCCGAAGTTTACACCTAGTGGATTAATATCTCGGTAAGTCCAAGTAAAAAAAAAAACAAAAAAGAAAAGGGCTAGTACTTAACGTAATTTATACATGAATATAAGCGTTGCAACCTTTGATACATATTTGAAATTTTGTGAATGAAGCCAAACACTTTGAGTAATTGCTTAACTTTAGCTAAGTGAGTTTTTGCTAAGGTGGAGGATCGATGAGGAATAATCCGAGGTGGATGGAACTTGATGTCATGGAAAAATAGATTTTCAAAATAAACATTATATTTCTTGATTAAATTTATGGGCATTATTATTTGCTTGAGGACAAACAAAAAGGCTAAGTGTGGGGGAGTTGTGTTATATGTTTTTGTGTGTGAATTTTGCGTGATTTCTATTTTTGTATGAATGAGTGTGCGTATTTTTGTGTCTTTTCGCCTTATTTTATATTGTCATATGTTACGTATGGTATTTTTGGTTGTTTAGTAGGTTTTCGTAAAAATAGAACTTAAAAACGGACAAAAGCGTTTAAAACGGACATTAGGGGGGCGATTGACGGTTGGGGATATTGAAGTTGTGCGCAACGTCAAGATTGACGTAAATGCGCTTGCAGATGCATGCTTAGTTGGCACAAAGATACGGACGCAGAATGCGCACAAGAACGAGCAACCGCGAAGCGCGCGCGCAATCCACGCCAAGAAGACCGGCACCAGGCACCGCACAAGGCAAGCTGCGCGGCGCGCAACAATGCGTGCAGGGTCCCGCGGCGGCGCGCAACTCTCTGCGTGACGCGCTTTTTGGAGATGTTTCTAGAATTTTAAATCCGATTTTCCATTTCCTTTTGGGATTCTTCCACCTTGTATAGGCTTAGGCTTATAAATAGCCCTTGGGGATCCATAATTTCGTATACTCTCATTCATAGCACTTCTATACTTTAATTTTTGGTATTTTTCTCTTGTTTTCAACATTGGGATTGCTTGGGTTCTTCCCCTTGGAGTTATTTTTGCTTCTTAATCAAAGAGTAAGATTTCTTCATCTCTTTTGTCGATTTTAATTGTTGGGAGATTATTATTATTGCATGATCATGTTTATGATTGTTTTCTTTCCTTCAATTGAGATTATGATCTCATCCCCAAGCATGAACTAATTTCCTTGTTCTAGGATTAGGATGATTTAATTCAAACAAACAAGCATGAGTATTGATTAATTGATCCGCTTTCTGGATAAATTGCTTTATTTGATAATTGATTGTCGATCAACTTTTGATTGTTTTGGGGGAATAATTGAGATCGAGAGAAGATATTATTCTGGACTAAATTTATTCGGGGGTTAGATATGAATCGAAATGTATTATCTAACCATAGGTTTAATGAAAATAGCAAATTATGTTGGGATAGCCCTAATCTGTGAATACAAAAGTTATCGAGACCTAGGCCTAGTTTTTACATATTTGTTATATTTGTTAACCGCATGATCAATTAATTGGTATTCGCTTGCAAGTTTGATGAGATGAATCCATAATCCTAGACTTTTCTCCAAATCTTTTTCTCCAAGTTTAATCTGTTTAGTTTTAATTCGTCTTTTTGATTATTTTCTTTTAGTTTAAATAAAACCAACAAATCTGGTTAGAGTGTTTAGGATTTATTTTACGTATATTGTGATTCATAATAATTATTTGTCGGCTAAGTCTTCCTTGAAAGACGACTTGTGGTCAACTTGCTACCCTACAATTGATCTCGTTCTCTTGCGAGGATTGCTAGATTTATTTTAGGTGTTTAGTGGTCGAACACGGGCTTAGACAACCAGTAGTATAAATCATTACTAGTTATTCTAACTCTATATATTTCTCGAGGCTAAGTTATGAGTTTTAAATTTTGTTATAAGACTTTAAGGGTTTAGTCACCTCGACTTAAGAAAAATTATAGGAAACTTATTCTTAAAGTGGTAAAGGGGTATCAATAGGAATAAATTACTTTACAATAACGTTTTGATATCTTGATGATAACTCATCAATTTCCAATTAATAGTTGATTTAATAATTTTGGTAATTTTAGAGATGTATACTAGGATTTTTCCTTACAATGAAAATTATCACTGTAAGAATGAATGATTGACAATAGAGTTCAATCACAATAAGATCATTGATCTCATAAGCAGCGGACATTTTTTTCTTTTTTTCTTTTTCAGGAAGAGTATAATAAACATTCTTGATTAATACTAGTGTTTATGATTTATGTGATAAAATTAAGTTATTGATGTTTGAATGTTTTGGATTCTTTGTATGCATATAGAAATTTGGGTTGTTTATTGTCTAATTAACGAGGTGGACTGACTAGAGTATGGAACTTACCATAAAAATATTGGAGGTTTATAAATTACCAAAAAATATATTTTAGTAAGGAATTTGGGGACCAAATTCTTTTAAGAGAGGAGAGTGTAAGACCCTAAATTTAGACGATGTAAATACCGAGATTATAAATATTGCATTCCTCTACCCCAACCCACTGAGCTCGTTTAGCTCAGCCCACGATTTTTATAAAAACTTTTAAGAAATCGAATGTTCGGGATTGACGAGACCGACACAAGACTTCTTGCTCAGAATTGACTCTACATGGTAGTTTATGCTTGAAGGGCTTATCTGTCAGGGCTTGAATAATATAACCATATCATCTTGTAATAGCTAGGTAAGTTACAACTCTAGAATAATTGTATGTCATGAGTTATAAGCTTCATTTGTATTTATTGGTTTTTTTTTAGTTATTTTTACTTAGACAATAGCTCTTCCGGAGTCTAAGTATGAATATTTGGGTTGTACCCTGTTGGATGTTATTCTATTTTATTGGGAATGTAAATTGGGGCGTGTGAGAGGGACCAAAATCACACATCATGTTTGACAAATTGGTCTAGTTTCTCTTGCATAGCATGTATCCAAAATTCATCTTTTAGAGCTTCAACAACATTCTTAGGTTCGAAATTGGACACAAAACAACATGTTCTCACATTGATACAATCAAGAGACAAGCGGACTATTCTTACCATATCACGATAGGTCACTCTACATTTCCTCTTGTCTTAATACCATTAGTAGTATTACCAATGATTTCATTTAGGGTGATTTTTCTGAATCCTTGTAGGTATGTCACCGCCACGATCCACGATTGGATTATTAGTTTCTTCAATGGTTCATTGTCGAATCGAAAGTCGACTCGATGCAAAGCAGACACGGATGTGGGCTCGAGATGACATCACATTTGGTTCGCATTTGAGACAATTTTGTGGATGGGGCTTGATCACATTCTCGATTACATCTCGTGCCTACATCCTTCAGGGGAGTCTCAACAAATTCAAGCATATCTACAACATTATCTTCTTCACTCTTTCATGCAATATCCGAGAGATCATCCAAGACAACATTTACTGATTCCATGATCATCTTAGTACGAAGATTATAAACTCGATAGACATGACTATTCGAAGTGTAGCCTAGAAAAAGACACTTGTCACTTTTGAAATCAAATTTACCAATATTATCACGATCATTAAGAACATAGCACACACACCCAAAAACATGAAAATATTTGAGGTTCGGTTTTTTTCCCATAAGAATTTCACAAGGATAAAATCGAAAGAATGTCTTGCGAATATTTGGTGTTCGTACTTCTGCTTGTAGGTTAGTTAGTTAAAAACTAATCCATTGGGCCGATGCCATATTCCAGGAATTCCTGCTAATTAGTTCCTTTCCATATCATTTCCTTGAGCAAAATTTGAGGTCTCTACTGATAAAACTACTTCAGAGGCTTGATTGGGCTTTTTGATTTGTTGTTTTAGTTAGTTGGATTCTGCAGTAGTGACTTCAATTTCATGTGGTCTCATGCTGACTAATGTACTTGCTCACCCTTATGTTCGACAAAATGGTGTATACATGTTTCTCGCTCGATCAAAGGATGTATGTGCGTGGTATTTTTAAGTTATGACACTTTCTCTTAAATTTGAAATTATATTGATTTTGTTAGTTGTGTTTATTGACTTTTTAAAACATCCCAAACCTTTTGTTTTGAGTTTTAATTAGCTTTCATCATAGACTAGCTTCTTTCATGGCCTCTTGCTCACTTTAGAAACATTCGTTTTGATGAGGGTAATTGATGATTTTTCCTCTATGTAGTTTTTATGAGAAAGAGCCTTGGAATGTATTATGCATTAACCTTTTTTCCGTTTCACTACTACAAAAAGGCTGATAGACACCGGTTTAAAACGGTGTCTATTAGTAAACCAACCGGTGTTAAAGCCACTGGTGTTAAAAGTCTGAACTTTTTAACACCGGTTTAAAACCGGTGTCTTTTCTTTCAATAACACCGGTTTTAAACCGGTGTCTATTAGTAAAAACAACCGGTGTTAAAGCCACTTTGGTGTTAAAAGTCTAAACTTTTTGACATCGGTTTTAAAACCGTGTCTTTTCTTCAACGACACCGGTTTAAAACCGATGTCTATTAGTAAAACAACCGATGTTAAAGCTACTAGTGTTAAAAACCTGAACTTTTTGACACCGGTTTAAAACCGGTGTCTTTTGATGAATAGACACCGCATCAAAACCGGTGTCTTTTGATGTTTTTAGAAGCGGTTTTAAAAGGATTGCTTATTTACACAAAAACACCGGACCATTAATTCAAATAAATAAATAATTCATTATGAACTCCAATTCTAGCAACCATTATGAGTGCACTACCAATTAAACATGAAATCCATTAATACTAAAGTCACCAATAGCCAAAATCCAACAAAAAGTATTAGTAGCGGCGTTTTTTCGATAAAACAACTATAAATTCATAATCTGATTAATTCCATCAACCAACAAAAAGACTATATAATTCAACTAAAGGTAACAAAATCCATATGATCCAACAACAAAATCCAATTAAACATGGAATGTTTGACTTGTTCAGTTCACCCACATAGTATTTCTCCAACATTGACCAAGCATCGTGGTTGTGCCCGACATCATCAAACTCGTATGTTATGTCCTTGCCTGAAGTAAGAATATCAAATCAAAACTGTAAATGAAACGAAAAATCAACAATATGATAAAATCTTACTTAACTATAACATGTGCAAAGAATATTTATTATTCTTTGAAAGATAACTAATGCTTTTTTGTAATTAGATTAAATTTTAGGGGTAGTTTTGTGATTTACCCATATTAATCAATAGGAATTACTTGTTGCTAAAATCAGACATAACCAGGGTCTTAAAATACTAAAGATGGTCTATAAATTTGTAACAAAAAAGAACATCACATAAATGACGAGTGAACATGAATTCAGGATAAGTATGTATGACTCCAGGTTTGACCTTTAACTTGCAGTAATTCTCCTTTTCCCAGTGGAGAAGGAAGAATAATACAAGGTCTGGGAATATACAAGGTCCTCCTAACCCAAAAATTTAAAGGATAATTACAAAAACTACCCGTCAGGTTTGGGTTAATTACTAAAAGATCAGAGATGTTTGAAAATTACAAAAAAACAATAACGCTTGAGGTTTGATTTTGTATTAAATGTAAGGGGATTATTGCAATATTTTTACAAATATAGAGCGAATTTGAATTGTTTTTTCTTATGAAGTTGGTAAAGAATAGTACAAAATCAAACCTCATGGGTTCTTTTGTAATTTTAAAAAACCTGTGGTTTACTTTTTTTTTTTTGTAATTAACTCAAGCCTCGAGTGGTTTTTGTGATAATCCCACTTTTTAAATAGCTACTATAACAGTGCATTTATTGTGTTAGGAGTGTAAATGAGAAATCTATTACCCAGGTTTTTCAACTTCACGCACAATGTGTCATCCCAGCTTTGTATCCTAGAAAAGCAGTCAGTCAATCTGCAAGCTTTTGTGGGATCATCTTTGGGAAAGGCCTTCACAGTAGATATACATCAAATAGAATGGTGACAATAAAATAATGATGCAAATAAGAAATGAAAACATGAAAGAGGATCAACAAACTACAGCAAAGACAAAACTTCATATAAGGCAATGAAAATCAACTTATATGTATAAAGTTCAGCAAAAAACCTAATTACTACTTGAGAAATGTGCCAGGTCATCCTCAAAAGTGATACCTTTCTTATTAGCAAAACTTAAATAAACCTCACATAATCACTACTTGAAATTCTTTGCATCTTTGGTTCTTATGTTACTCAAACACGGGAAAAAGATCAATGAACTTCAGCTGCAAAACATTTAGGAATTAAATGATCAAAATTAAAACTAACCAAAGATACTGAAGCCATATTCGCAAAAAAAATTATCAAGAAGTATACAGTATCTTTTTACAAACTGCAACACTCTAAGGAAGCAAGAAGTATACAAGATCTTTCTATAAGCTGCAATGCATTAAGGGAGCCATACTTTTTCTTACAAAATAAGAAAAGTTTAGCTTTTTATCACTTTTCTACCAACACTTCATTTGTCACCTGTAGACTATTTCAACTCAAAGACTTTCCAAATAAAATAAAAACAAAAACAATAACAAAGAATCTTAATAACTGTACAATTAACTCTTTAAATAGAGGCAATGGTGATTGAACTTTGTTGGAATAAGAATTATATCACAAATCACAATATGCGAGGGCATTTTCATTTTGATTTTTGTTCGTTGGCTCGATCAAGTGTACAAAAAAAAAATCATGCAAGACTATAAGCATTCTCCTCAATTGATTATAACAAAATAATGCAGAGCTAGATTCATACCCAAATAACACTCTAGCTTATAATCTTCATCCGAGACTTCATAAGTTTTAGAATTGGCTCCACCAATAAGAACAATTGTTCCATCATCGATTCTCTATACCAATTTGGACAAGCTTGCTCCTTCATATCCACCAAAATAATCTCCTTTCCTCCATAGTAGGTGCTTGACGACATCTTTGTCACCCGAACATTATGAACTATTGGAAGAAATTTGTCACATAAAATCATTTCCACAGATTAGGATGTATAAAGGAATTAAAAGTTATAAATATTGAACCAACATATCTGTGTGACTGGGAGAAGGAAAGGTTAAATGCTTATAATACCAGGAAAAAGAGATCAAGAGAGATAGTAATAAACTACTAATGCTATACACCATTATTAATCTCAAGTACAGTGGATACCAAGAAGACCCATAAAGCAAAAACTCTTACAAGAGGCACATTCATTATATCTATCTTGTAGATCATATAACTTGAGAACAGGGAAATAAGCTTCTACCTGGAATAACTGGAGACTCGCAAATGGATACCAACGGCGTACCACATTTACCATCTGACCGTATTGGCAGCCAATACAATGCTAGATAAGATCCCACATCTTCTCGAGATGGAGTATATGTTCTGAGCAGAAGTAATTACTTCAATAAGATAGAAGTCACGACTTTTATAAGTTGGCATACCTAAATTCGGGAAATACTTACAATGACTGTCCACATATATCAACATTTTCATAATTATTCGACAGTTCCATCAGGGCAGATCCATGAAGCTTGTTCTTTGTTCTGAACCAAATATATTTCCCAACTCCTTCTCGTCCTCCAAAATACCTTGTTTTTCAGGACCACTTTCTCGCCCTCGCAACAATCGAGAATCAACAATTCAACACCTAGAGGCTCCCCTGTATTTAAGCATTATGTTTTTAGACCAGGGATCATAGGTTTCTAAATGTATTGCACTATGGAAGAAACAGTGATTATAGATCATAATAATAAGTAATAACAAAAACGATAATAATATGGATAGGCATCCCCTATCCCACAAGTATGTACTGGCAAACAAAAGACAGAGGGATGTAAACATCTTTTTGCCTCTGAACCCTTCGACTGGAGCAGCAAAATCGATTAAATTATTTGAATTTGACTATGAAATTCCATGAACAGATGGGGAAAGGATAAAGACCAACTTCAAAAGTATAGTTGCCCAATTGAAAAAAAATCAAAAGCAATGAAAGTGACAATGGAATATACAGGGAACGAACAAAGTTCATGATTCTTCATGTTCATTAAACGTGATAATTTACGAATGTCAGGTCCAAATCCAAAATAAGAATCTAAACTTGGACAAGACAGACAGAATGTATAGGAAAACCAGAAGCTCTCAAATGCCCCAAGAACAAATACAGAAATCTTCTCCCAGATAACCAAATTCATTTCAATCATTCTGATTTTCCACACGTAATAGAAATGCCAAAAACCGACAATGTCTAAAAACATAATTCAAATCAACCATTGATACAGAAATAAAGTAAAAAAACCTAACAAATAGAACTTAGGGCTTACCATATAGGGGTATGAAGCAAGAGATAGATGGCTCGTACGAGATTGCTGGTTCCAGTGGTTTGAGAGGCGTGATAGAGCAGTGGTTCGAGTGAGATTAGTGGAGGTTGTAGTTCAAAAAGACGTGAGAGAGCAGCCGAAGGGTCTTCCAAGCGTGATTGTTGATGCGAACCGACCGACTCGATGAAAAATGGGGGAAATCGAGAGAGTAATGGGGCTAGGGTTTGACATACCAGGGTCCGCGGGAGTTTCAAAGAACGGAGGCGATGCGGTGGTGGTGGAAGAACCCTAGCTTTGCAAGCGTAACATCAATCGTCGATCGAGAATGGCGGGGAAGAATAGCGAGAGATGAGAACGAGAAGAAGGCGATATTTTTGTTTGGTTAATTAATTGGAAAAAGTTGGGTTTTAATTTGATGGAGAAAAAAACGTGTAAAATATAAATTGGGAAAAAATAAGTAAAACACGTGTGTTAACAACTTTAATTAAAGAGAATAAGAATAAGGCTGTAGGATTAATATTTTTGTTTTTAAGAATTAAAATTAAAATATTTATAAATAAAGACATAGGTTTTAGAACCGATTGTCTCAAAGATCCAGTGTTAAAAAAAGACAGACAGGGTTCTATAACCGGTGTCAAAAATATGGTGTCTAATCTAAAATAATTTATATAAATAGACACCGGTTTTGAAATCCGATGCCAAAACCGGTGTCTATTTGGGAAATTATTTTACAATAGACACCGGTTCTAGGAAACCGGTGTTGTTTTTCAAACGACAACACTAATTAGACACCGGTTTCTTACAAAACCGGTGTAAAAAGGAAAAGACACCAGTAAAGTCATAAAACCGGTGTCTTTTTGGTGCTGTCTATTAGCAGTTTTCTTGTAGTGTTTATAAGGCTTTATTTTCTGTTTTATACCTTTTATGAGTTGTTGAGTGTTTAATTGAATAGTTGCATACTTCCTTACTATATATTTCAAAATGAATACGCCTTCTTTGATTAGGTGGAAGTAGCTTTTAATATCTTTTTAACACTCGATCCGTTTTGTTGGTGGACTAGAACTTAAGTAGTAAAATCTGTGGGTAAATTATGTGATAAACTAATTAAAGAAAATAATGTACTTTTTTATTTTTTCTAGTTTTCCTTAATTTTTATTTAAAGTTGAAAAAATAAAATATATGTTTGACAAATTTTGTTTAATTTAATTTAAAGAAAATAATATGAACATATATTTATAATTTTCAACTGTAAATAAAATTTAAAAATAAAATGAAAAAATATGTATATATAAAAATAAAAAAATTAGAAAACAAAAAACACATATATATCTATAATTTTCAACCAGTAAATCAAAATTAAAGAAAAATAGAAAACAGAAAAAAAAAAAAAAAAGTATAGACATACAATTTTCTACTGTAAATTAAAATTAAAGAAAAATAGAAAACAACGAAACAGGAAAAAAAAATATATTTACAATTTTCTATTATAAATAAAAATTAAAAAAATAGAAAACAAAAAAGGAAAACAAAAAAATAGAAAATAAATTTCTTTTATTTTGTTTTCTATTTTTATTTAATTTTTATTTAATGTTGAAAAATATAAAAATATATGGTCGACTATTTTATTTAATTTAATTTAAGTTTTTTATTTTTATTATTTAATTTATTATTATTTTTCTATGTTTACATTAATTTTAATTTAGAGTTGAAATTATAGATGTATATGTTTTTTATTGTTTCCTATTTTTTAACTTTTATATGTAGTTGAAAATTGTAAATACAATTTTTTTGTTTTTTTTTAGTTTTATTTTGTTGAAAATTATGAATATATGCTCGATTACTTTGTTTAAATTAAATTTAAAAAAATGTCCAGCATATGTTTTAATTTGTCAACTTTATATAAAATTATAAATATATGTTCATATTTTTCTTTACTTCAATTTAATCTTATATTTATTTTTGTTATTTAAGTTTATTGAGATATTAAACAAGTCATGTGATGTGCACATGCCCAAGGTTTCCCTCCAAAAAAGGGGCCAAAATAGTTATTTCATTGAAAATTGGCCCAACTCAGCATTTTAGGGATAAAATATCCCCAAATTTTTGAAATCGGACTAAATGTGCGCAGGTTTAGAAAAGTTAATGTTTGCCAAACGCAACCCATAAAAATTAAAGGACTAAAAGCGAAATTGAGCCAACTTAACGGACCAAAAAAGCAATTTTGCCTCCTAATACTAGTGAGCGTCCATTTTATAGGCAATTGTTATCACTATTTTTTGTTTTGTCAACATGATTATCCAGTGATTTCTTGAAAAATCGATTTTTGACAGTACATTACATCAGTTGTTTTATTGATCATGATGAATTGCTAGTTTAATGCTGAAACTGGGAAGAACTTTAGGCTACTAATTTCATTGCCTGGACGATTGGATATTTTTTTTTTTGTCAAAATTGATTTATAGATGGGTTGTACATTTAATAAAAATTTGGGCTGCTAGTTTCCACTTTGGTTTGGGTTGTACATTTAATAAATATAGATTTTGGTTGTGGATTAGTTTTAACTAATTTGTTGAAGTGAATCATAATTAAAAGTTAATGGTATGCTTCAGGATTTTGATGCTGATGCAATATTTTGGGAAGAGTTTAATTTGTTTTTTGGTCTTCATTTACATTATTATCTTGCTTGAAAAGTATTCTATATTTGATCTAATTTTTTTGCACTTAATCTTTTAAAATTGTTTATTCAAAGTTCTTTTTTTTTTTTTGGTTTATAGGATTGATGGAGGATTCGTGACGGCGACAATTGTGCTCCTTCTCCCGAGAGCTCGTGATTTGAACATGCATTTTGTCATATGACATGTTCTAGTAGTACTCTAATTATTCGTTTCATAGTTGGTTTTAATTTGTTTGCAAGATCGTTATTGACCTTTTTGAAGTTGTGTAGTTTAGTATGTGCGTTGTTTGGAGTTGTTGATACTAGTGTTACTCTTTTGGAAATGATTTTGATATAGATTGGATGAATTAGCATTAATGATATGTTGTTTCTTGCTTTGATGTTTGGTGGCGGATGGTTGTTACTTGCTTTGATGGTGGGATGGTTGTTTCTTGCTTTGATTATGGGATGGTTGTTTCTTGCTTTGTGAGGGATATAATTGTTGATGTAAAACCAATTTAATAAAATGGTAGAAATATATATTTTTAAACAAAAAACCAACTTTGTTTAGAATATTCGACATCATTTTAAACTCACACTAAAACATATAAAGAGGCGTTTTGAAATGTGAATGACATCGGTTTTGGTCATTTTGTAAAATTTTTAACACATCGGCTTTAACCGATTTTGTTCCTAACAAAATTGATGTTCAACCCAACACTATAACATCATCTTTTATTAGAAACAAAATCGGTTGAAAACGATGTCGTTTTGATATAACAACATCGTTTTTACGTCTTATAACCGATGTTGAATATGCATACATTTAACATCACCGATTACGATATCGGTCGATTTTCACACAGACATTAGCTAAAAAATGATGTCTATTAGCGTTTTTCTTGTAGTGGGCATTATACACAAAAACCGAATAATCGGTTCAAGTTAATACGTGTACTCATTTGTGTGAGAAATAGTAGCATGGTTTTCGTGTGATTTGGAGATCGGAGAAGGGAGGAGAAATAGATGATAAGAATCTGAAATTGGGGTTGTTCATCCATGTATCGCACTATATTTATTTATATTCTCTTGAAAAATTACATTGACTACCTAGCGATGATTTAAAAAAAAAAATAGGAGAATGTAGATAGATAAATAAAAGTGGTTTTTATAGATCTTTTGATTTCATCACTTTGTTTTTATAAATTTATCAAGTGAAAGTATTATAAGTTGAATTGAAAATATTACAGCTCATAAATTACACTTAGAACTCAAAGTATTACACGTTGAACCGAAAAGTATCACACTTTGAACTAATTAATTAAAAAGTAGGGTAAATTGCGATTTAGTCGTGTAACTTTGGGGGGGTAGTTGCAACTTTAGTCCTTTATCTTTGAAAGTTGCATTTTTGGTCCTGGACAATTTTGCTATTATGGCTAAATAGCATTTTGGTCCTTTATCTTTCTAACAAGAGCAATTTTAGTCCTATAACTTTCGAGCATTAACAATTTTAGTCCCTAACACATCATAGCTAATTTATCTAGATAAACCCGATTTTTATAGAATAAAAGATTCACATTTTTCGACACCTTTTTTGTTCAAGCATTCTTACACCTTCTTAGATCCAGTCTCTATTTATAGGTTTTAATATGATTGTTCCAATATGTTATCTTGTCATGGTGTTATTGTGCATACATCGTCAAAATTTGACGATATGTCCTATCAGTGGCGGATCCATGATTTTTGAAATTGGGGCACGATAGATTTAAAAAAAAGTGCATATAAATATTGTTAATTACTTAAAGTCATAGAACAAAATGCTTTTTAAAATTTTGTAAAAGTTGATTATGTAACGTACATGAAAAATTAATACACATATATAAAAGAGATAATTAGAATAATTAAGAAAACAAGATACAACAAAACACAATTTTTGTAACATTATTGATATTATTAGATTTTTTTTTTTTGATATTTTTAGTTTTGTAGGTTTTGACTTTTGCCATGGTTTATTTATTTAAGTTGCTAAGTCAATTTTTTAATTTTGAAATTTTATTGTGGGGATTTGTATTGTTTTATTTGAATTTTATAATTCTATTTTTAGTTTTTGTAAAAACAGGGGATACAATTTTTTCAGTTTGTACCCCAATTTTGTACGTAGATTTGCCGTTGTGTCTATAAGGTAGACATCTTGACTGTGAGACCCCATATATGAATAAGGATATAGTTGACAATGTATATAATATTTGAACTAGAACAACACCCGTGTATTACAGGATTTATCCAAAATTAAAATTTTAGTGTCGCAAATTTATTTGTAATAGTTATAGGAGATCTAAAATACTAATTAGGATCATTAAAAATAAATTCAAAAATTGAAAGAGTATCATACAAATAGTTCACTTGATTGAATAACTTGTAAACTATACCATTTGTTTATTTCCAAGTGTGTGGTCTTTGTCACAAAATGAATTTTCAAACCCCATCTATTCTTAACTCTCGATATGGACATATAAAGTTGACCATGAGATTGTGATAAAATTATTTATATTTGGGATTATAATTTATCCAATTTTCTTTTAGAGTTGATATTGTGAGAAATTCCTTTATTTTGGTATTTATATTTTATCTTTTAGAGTTGAGATTTTAATCTCGTAATAGCAAAAATCGAAACTAAAAAGTGCATATTAACCAAATATATTTTTGAAAGATACACTATCCGACCTCATATCGATAATTGAATAAATTAGTTTGTTTTAATTTTAATTGTTGGGATAGGCTCATTGATATCTATGATGAGCTTATTTAATTTGATTAAAATTTGGATTGAATTATTTATTTAATTTGAATATAAATGGTTGTGGGTCAAACCTGGATTTAATAATAGTAATTTGAAATATACGTTGGAGTTATCATAAATCGGGAACTAAAAGGTGCATATAAACCAAAAATATTTTTGAAAGATAGTAATTTTTAAATAGTAGAGCATAGATAAATTATTGATATTTAGATTACTTCTTATCTCTTAAAGTTGTTATTATATTTTAAATTTGTAATCTCTTAAATTCAAAATTTTAAAATATATTATTAATTCAACTTTAATTTGTAGATAATTTCTTGCTACATGGATACTTATAAAGTAGAATTTGTGGAATTGGAAGAATGAGGAGTTGACACATGTCAAAATTAATTTTAATTGTTGGGATAGGCTCATTTATATCTATGATGAGCTTATTTAATTTGATTAAAATTTGGATTGCATTATTTATTTAATTGTGATATAATTGGTTAATGGGTCAAACTCGAATTTAATAATAGTAATTTAAAATATACGTTGGAGTTAACATAAATCGGGAATTAAAAGGTGCTTATAAATCAAATATATTTTTGAAAGATGTTAATTTTAAAATAACAGCATAGATAAATCCTTGATATTTAGATTATTTCTTATCTCTTAAAGTTGTCATTATCTTTTAAATTTGTAATATTTTAAATTTAAAAATTCAAAAATATATTATCAATTCACATTTAATTTGTAGATAGTAATGCCACATGGATAATTATAAAGTAGACATGTGGAGGAGTTGACACATGCCAAAATTAATGGGGTAATGACATGTGTCAACTTTGTTTTCTCTTTCAAAGATATATAGGGTTGATATACATATACATATATAAACATATTAAATATCTTAAATTAATTAATAGATTATAAGGAAAATTCCTCAAAAAACGTGTTGGATATACATCTAATATACATATATAAATATATTAAATATATTGTTTTCTTTGTAATATTGATTTTGCCAAATCGATATCTTTGTTGATTAAAAGTTTGATTGGATTTAATAGTTATATAAGTAAATAGGAAATTTAATTATTAAGTTGATGATAAATTGATATACTAAATCAATTTATAATTGGAAGAATAAAGTGTTGACATGATTTGCCACGTGGCTAAATATGAAGGTGACACGTGGATTTGGAAGAATAAAGTGTTGACACGTGTACCAAATTGCTTCAGGTGAAGGCATGGATCTTGTTTTTTCTTTTTAGTATACGAGATTGATATAATTATATGAATATATATTGTGATTTTGTGTTAATCCAATTATTCATTAATTATTTATAATATTCCGTGGATGATATTGCCATTAGCATAAATATGAGGGATTTATGGTTAGAATTATATTTAGGGATTATTAGGACACAGACGGTAATTTTCTTACGGTTATCAAACCAATATGTTGTTAAGGACTTAATTTAATTAGAACCTGATAATGAATTTAACTAGAGTAACTTAAATAACCTATTACATAGCTTTTCAAAAGTACTTTATAACCATTTTCTAGATTAAAGAAATTACGCCACCTTAAATTTGCAGCATCATCATTAAGTTGTGGGAAGCATGCCAAAACCTTAACATACGCATTTGTTATCAATAAGCCAAGGCCTGTTGGGAGGCCAACTCATTTGATTTTTAGATGAATTATTAATTTTAAGATATCCTCACAATTTACCATTTTACTTTTTCCTTTATGCTTATCCATAATTGGCTAAAGGAGAAGTGAGGACCCATTTCTTGTACTTATCTCTTAGCCCATTAAAATAGTGATCCAAGCCAAACCCAATTCTCACTTTTGTCTCTCAAACACGAGAAACACACCAAACCCCTCTCTCTGTTTTTACTCCGGCGCTCGACCAACAGTTGAGATAGAGAGATTGAGGGTCTATTTGTTTATGTTTTTCATGGTTCATTTTCGGTTCGGAGGTTGGAAATAGAATTTTGAGAATTTATTGATTTTCGTGTGGAAATTGGGATTGTGTCGGATGAATGAATTGAAATGTGTTTTATGCGGGGTTGGAAATGAGATTGTGTTTGGTTTGAGTAGTTTTGAAATATTATTTTATGTATATAATAATTGAAAAGTTGGTAGTGGTAGGGTCCACTTCAATATTTTAATTGAATATATAATATTATATTTGTAAGATTATAGTTGGTAGATCCCATTAGATAGTTATAATTTAAAAATAGTAATATTTTAAGTAGATAAAGTTGATAATTGTGGGTCTCACGTATATAATTGGGTTAAAATATGAAAATAGTGATTGATAAGTAATGATGAGTAATGTAGGGTAGTGTATAGGTTTGAGAATAGAAATTATAGGTTTGAGATGTTGTTTTATGTGAAAAATAGAAAATGAAAATGATGATTTCAATTGGAAATTTTATAAACAAACATGATTCCATTTTTATGTATAGTTGGAACCGGAAAGAGGTCGTTGGAAACATAAACAAACAAGGCCTCAAGTTTCTCTTTTTAATATTTTCCTACACATAGAATTGGATACTTCAAATTCCTATACAACAAGGTCTGGGCATTAAACTACCAATTAGCTATTTAGTGATCAATCTTGTGTAAGATTTGGGCTGATTCTCCTAGAAGCCGTGAGTTGCGGTGGAATTTTGGAAGGGAAATCTTGGTTTATCAAATGTGAGTACATAAATTTATTTAATAAAATTTAGAAGAAAAACAAAGGAAATCAGTGATGCTGTACACACGAGTCTGTTTCTCATTATTTCTTGATTTTGGATTTCATTTGTTTGTAGTCTTGTGATTCTATGTTAATAATAGTTAATTAAATATATATATATATATAAATAAAAAAAAAAGAAGAGGACTTTAATTCCAAAACCCCAATTAGTAGACTGATTTTTAGACTACTAGCCACAATTATTAAAGGAATAAATGGTGTAGGTAAGAGATTGATTTCCAGATTGTAATCCATTGCCTATATCTTTAAAAGACTAATTTGGAAATTGGTATTTATAAACCAGATTAATTTTGAAATTGAATAGTGACTAATTGGAATATAAGGGATATTTAGAAACCTTAAGAGCTGATACAATTTCTGAAATTTTGGATCGACCTTGACATTATCAGGGGATTAATTTAATAAATCTATTCAAGTTGGACCTGAATCTTATTCTTTTAACTACTTAAGGGTTAATTGTCATTTTTTTTAGTTTAAAAATTATTAAAGTACTACTAATAAATCAAAGGATCATATTGGTTAAATCAATATCTGATCATTATCTGGACTTCTGTAGAAACGAGGTCAAAGCCTAATAATAATAATTAATAAAGTGCAGGAGACGAGATCGAACCCGACAACTAGGACTTACAACCTGTACCATCATTGCGCGTATCATTAAAGCACATTTGAGTCAACGGTGGGCAAAATGTTATTTTTCTAACGAAAATTAGGTTTGCTTGAAATTTCATAAATTTCACGACATTACATGTTTCATGAAGTTCACGACATTAAGCAATTTCATGATTTTATAATATACACCATTATCACAAAGTTCACCAATTTAATTTAGTTTGTTAAAGAAAACATAAATTGTATCATTCACGGTTTGAATTTACATGTTCATTTGCATTATAATTGTGTAACTGCTTGACTTGGCCTTTGGGCAAATAAATGTCATTTTGACAAAAATATTGACTGTTTGAGTCTATTGAGGTGTGGGTAGGGTGGACAATGGATCGAACAGATTGTCTGTGGTCCTTGTTTGACTACTCATATGCCTAATCCCATTTTCGGGTCGGGCCGGAGACGGCGACAGAACTTGGGTCGTAGAACGGTATATTCATGAATATGACGATCTCTGGGCAAAAGCCCAGGCCAAAGTGACATCAAGCCTAGTGGGAGGGATAAGGTGACAGGGCTTCGGCCAAATATTATTGGAAGCAATAAGGGGAACGAACAGGGTCAGTGTCCGATCAACATTGATCCTACGTTTCTTATTTTGGGCTGACGAACTAATTTATTAACTATTTATAATTTGTTTTTAAAATGAGATATCCACTATTTGTTTTGAAAAAAAACCGGGATATCCATTGACCGCTTGAAAAGTAAAATATTTCTTGTACTTAACTAATCGTGGTCCAATATGCATTGCATCATTGATAGAATCCAGCGTTAATGTCTCAATATTGAGTTGCAATATATTCTTGATCATTACGACAAATAATTCTTAAGTGCATCATTATCATGCATTCATAAATATTTTAGACACAATAAGTACTTTTCTCAAAGAAACACTTCATATTTCATTAAACAAATATTGCATTCCTCTACCCCAACCCATTGAGCTCGTTTAGCTCACCCCACGATTTCTATAAAAAAATTTTTTAAACCGAATGTTTTGAGATCGAAGAGATCGACACGAGACTTCTAGCTCGAGTTAACTCTACATAGCGATTTTCGCTTGAATGGCTTATCCGTCAAAGACTTGAACAATATAACTATTTTATCTTGTAATAGTTAGGTGAGTTACATCTCTACTATAATTGTATGTTATGATTTATAAACTTCATTTGTATTTATATTTTTAGTTTTTTTTTTTTTTTGTACTTAGTTAATAGCTCTTGTTGAGCCTAAGTTTGAATATTTGGGGTTGTACCTTATTGGATGCTATTATATTTTATTGGGTATATAAATTTGAACGTGACATGGACAATTGTCCGATCCATTTTCTCAAAGAAAATTCTCCTCACCAATAGTTAATTACATAAATATAATAAATATAACAAAAAGTTCTTAATATATCTAGGCTCGATACCATTTTGAGCAAAACACTTAGTCAAATAAGCCATTGATGTGCATAAGAGTATTGTTGGTATTTTGAAAATATTAAATAAACCAGTGGACCAATTTTGCAACAACTTGAAACTTACAGGACCGAAATTGCTTAGGTATGAAACATATAAGACCAATTTTGTAAAAATAATCAAATTTACAGGACCAATTTTGCAAATTCAATACTTATAGGACCGAAATTGCAAACCCGCCTATAGTTATAGGAGCAATTTTGCAATTTTTCCTAAAAAGTATTACTACATGTTTAAGTGAAAAAGTTTTATATTTTGAACTTAATAGTATCGAGATGTTGAATTAAAAGGCATTATAATTTAAATGAAAATATATGTTTTCAAAGTAACAAAACTTATATTATTTATTTGCAAAGTTATATACAACCTTGTTTAAGAGTATCACATTTTACTACAAAAAGTATCACTTTTGTTCTAAATACAATGTATTTTCAAAGTAACAAATTGAAAAAAATAAACACATGTTTATATGGAGTCACTACATATCTTGGATCTCAGCACCATATTAACATATGTAAAAACTTATATAGGACGGTCTCACGGGTTGCATTTCATGAGGCGGATACCCTGGACTCCATGACCCACCCCAAAAACCGGTGACATTTTTGTAAATATTGGGCTATCAAGGAGGTGTTATGATAATTAAAAATTAGTAGTTTTTTTCTAAAAAAGAATCACTTTTACTCTCGAAAAGTATACGTTATGGCGGTGTCATCGGTGGCACATTATATCCTTTGGCGGTAGCATTTTGTAATATTAGGCGGTGACATAGTATCACTTTTGACTAAAAGTATCTCTTATTATTAAAAAAGTGTCACTTTTACACGAGAAAAGTATATTTTTTCAAAGTAACAAAATTGATATTATTTAAATGAAAAGTATTATAGTTATAAGTGAAAAGTATTATAAGTTGAACTTAAAAAGTGAAAAGTATTACACGTTTAAGTAAAAAAGTATTATACATTAAACTAAAAAGTATTACTCGTTGAATTAAAAGTGTTACTTATATATAGAAAAGTATGCAGTTTCAAGTGATGATTTCATCCATTTTTTTTTTCCTTTTTCATCTTTGTATCTCGTTTTCCTTCCTTTCTTCATTCTTCATCTTTTTCTTTGTTTCATGGTTGATTTAAAAGATTTAGAGGAGAGAAGAAATTTCAAATGTGAAATTTTAAAAACCTCTATTAATGGAGTTCTAAAGTTCTTCTAAGAGAACGCACTAAGTTCAATTATGTTATTTGTATCCAAGGAAGAAAAACAAAACCCATCACAATCACAAGAAAAATAATTAAATTGCGAAGACCCAAAACATGTAATTTTTTTTCTAATTTTCTGTGACTAAAATTGGTTATGCATCAACCTCCACAGCTCCACATATGTTTCCCTGCAATTTCTTCATCATCTAAAAGATCTTTAAAAAGATTCCAAACTTTAAATAAATCCATTAAAATAATAATTAGAAACACACTCAAAGTCTGTCTGAAAGCTTTCTATAAAAGATATAAAAGACAAAATGAATATAGTAAAGAAAGATGGATCCATTATCATAAATTGATTAATGATTTCAGTACAAGGAATAATAGTACTGTGGCTGATATATATAGCCATAGTACCGAATATATGAGCAACATTTGTAACAATATAACTGGTTCCAATGAGCAAGGGAAAACAAATAAGATCTGCCACAGTTGGCACATAAAGATAAGAAGGAATATTATGCTAACAGAATTATTCCTAGGAAATGATAGGATGTAATGCAGGCATACATTTTATCATTAGGCACTCTTGATATCATCATGATGGTTTTCAGGCCCCCTCAATTCTAGAGAGGTCTTAAAAACAACATTCAACTTGTTTCTAAGCCGAAAGAAGAATTGACCTGACAAAGGTTTGGTCAAGGCATCAGCAACTTGTTCAATGGCAGGGATATGTTGAACAGAAATAGTCTTAGTTGTAACTTTTTTCTCTTACAAAATGTAGATCAAGCTCGAAGTGCTTAGTCCGGGAATGAAAAATTGGATTAACTGAAACAGAAATAGCCCCTAAGTATCAGTCCATAGTGTGGTAGGCTTGTGAATGGAAAAACCAAGTTCAGTCAGGAAGGAGTGGAGCCAAAGAATATCACATGTAGTATGTGCAGTCATCTGTTTTTTAGCACTCCCAGAGATCAAATTGGGGCCAAAATAGATACATGAACCTATTGTGGACCTACAGTCATCAATATCAGACCCCCAATCCGCATCTGAGAAAGTTGTAAGCCTATGACGAGAACCAGCAGCCAAGAATAAACCATAATCACTAGTTCCAGATAAGTATCTCAAAATCCTCTTAACAGCCTTCCAATGACTATCCAGGGGTTGTATTGATTCACTTTATGACACTATAGGCAATGTCTAGTCTAGTCATGGTAGCATATTAAAGTCCTCCAACAAGTTGTCTAGTAATGGTTGTCCCCTGGAATTTTGATAAAATAGGATGAGAAACCATGGGAGTGGCGATCCTTTAGTTTGTAGACATTCCCGCTTTCTTTGAGTAACTCTTGAACATACTTGTTGACTAAGAAGGATACCCTTGTTGGAATAAGTAACTTCAATTCCTAGAAAATAATTAAAAATCCCCAAGTCCTGGAGAGAGAAAATGCTATGGAGATGATCAATAACACTCGTATGTATGTCGGGATTGTGAGAACTAGTGATGATAATAACATCCACATAGGTGAGAATCATGATATGAGACACACCCCGGTGTTTGAAGAAAAGAGAGTTATCTCGCCTTAGACATAGGAAATCCCAATTTGCAAGACCATGGTTAATTTTGAATTCCAAGCCCGGGAAGCTTGCCTTAAACCATTCGAGGGACTTGTGGAGCTTGCAAATAAGTGCTTCTCGATATAAGTGCATTTCTCGGCCGGTGACTTGTTCCATATAAATATCGATGATCAAGATCCCCATTAAGAAAGGCATTATCAATATCAAGTCGTTGAATAGTGCAAGAATTTAACCAATACGATGGATAAAACAACTCGAATGGTGACGGGCGAATAACAGAGTGAAGGTCTCTGTGTAGTCAATCCCCGGTAAGCCCCGAGTAAACCCTTTCGCAACAAGTCTTGCCTTGTGTTTGGCAATAGAGCCATATGAATTTTTCTTCAATTTAAAGACCCATCGACAGCAAATCAACTTTTTGTCTGGTGGAAGATGGGAAGCAGGAAAAAGAAACCAAGTGTGATTCTGAATGAAGGCATTAAACTCTTTCACCATAGCATCCTTCCACTGAGGGATAGCAAGAGCATCTTGAAAAACACGGGGCTCAATGTCAGACTGGAGAACAACTGCATAAGATTTTGGCCTATAAATGCCACATTTAGAACGAATCAACATGGGGTGACCACCTGCATTTCTGTTAATATCAGAAGAATCAACAGGGTTAGTAGGGGCAGGGGCAGGGGAATCATCAGCACATATTGGTAAATCTATGGTAATAGTGCCCGAGAGATAGATGTGTTATGAGGGATTTCAATAGGACGGTGAGAAGAAGAGAGGAAGAAGATGAAGATGGAGTAAGATTTGAACCAGGTTGAGAAGGAGAGGAAAACATGAAGGAGAACTCTCAAGTGTGGAGTCGAGAAGAGGATGGTCGGGGATATTATCAAAGGTAAGAATTGTTAAAGATGCAGAAAAGGGATCGGGAAGGGTGGTGGATGAATGAGGTTGGGACCGAGTGTGTTGAAAAGGTAATTTTGTTTGATAAATATGACATTTTTGGTAATGATGATCCTTTTGTTGGGTAATAACACCTTCTAACCTTTATCTTTTGGGAGTTGTAACCAAGAAATGTACTAGGAATACTTCTATACTCAAGTTTATGTTTATTGTAGGGTCGGATATGAGGGAAGCAGAGGCAACCAAATACCTTGAGGAAGCGATAGTTTGGTTGTTGTCCTGTAAGGAGTTCATAGGGAGTCTTGAAATTAAGAGTTTTGGATGGAAGCCTATTGATGAGAAATACAACAGAAGTAATGGCATCATCCTAGTAAATTTGAGAAATACTAGAATGAGCCAACAAGGTAAGAGCAGTTTCAAGGAGGTGCCTATGCTTTCTTTCAACAATGCCATTTTATTGGGGAGTGTAAGGACAAGTAATTCTATGAACAATACCAGACTCAACAAAAAATTTACTCAATTGTTTGAACTCAGTCCCTCCATCAGACTGCACAATTTTAATTTTTCTGTTGCACTGGTTCTCTACAAGAGTTTTGAAGTGAGTGAAAGCATTAATAGTTTCAGATTTAGACTTGAGAAGATATAACCATGTGTATCTAGTATGATGATCAACAAAACTGACATAATAGGTGTATCAATTGGTGGATTTAATAGGGGAAGGCCCCCACAAATCAGTATGAATTAAGGCAAGGGGTTCACAATATTCAGTGATAGACAATGGAAATGGTTGTTTATGACTTTTTCTTGTAAACAAGAAGAACAAACAGAGGTATTTTTACTATCATTAAAGGAAAGATTACACCCTTGTAGGACTTTCTTTACAATGTCATAAGAAGCATGTCCCAATCTAAAGTGCCAAAGATCTAAATCTTGTCCTTTGAGATGCATGACATTGACTACCTTGGAAGGAAAAGAGGCGAGGAAGCGGAGTAGCTAGAATGAGTATGGTTGAATCGAGAAGACGGTGGAGTGGAACTCGGATAGATGAAATTTGTAAAGACCATTGTCAACACTTTGAGCAAAATTTTCCCGTGACTTGGTCCTTCACCAAACAAAAAGATGGGTGAAATTCAAATACACCTTATTATCTTTAGCAAACTGAGATACACTAATCAAGTTTTTAGTAATAGAAGAAACATGAAGCAGATTTTTCAACATGAAAGCATGATTATGGTAAGGAAATGGTGGCTGAACCATAAAAGAACCAATATGAAAGATATTCAAACATGTGCCATTGCCCATATGAACTCTGTCATTTCCTTGATAGTCATTAGAGATGCTGAGGTTCCCAAGATCATAAGTCGATGGTTTGTAGCTCAGTCGGGAACCAACTAATATCGAATTAGTCTCTTGAGTTCTCGACCACATTTACGAGATCCACCTCCAAACCGTCCGAGTGGTTGCTAGCATGGTTTGGAGTAGTGAAAGAGATGTTGTTGTGTGTAGAGGGTGGAGTGAAACTGAGGTTGCTTCTATGGAAGTATTTATCAGCCCAGTATGACCGGGACAAAGCAGTTGGCATCTGGGCTTCCAGTTGGAGTTCCAATCTCTGCCATCCCTTCCTCGATAAGCTTCTCCTCCGAAAGAATCTTTGCCATCTCTAGTGTTGTAGTTTGAGAAATTACCTCGACCTCACGAAACTGGTGATGAACCACCCTCATGTTGCTAGAGTCATGAGTGGTGATGTTAACATTCGGTGTGGAACCTTCGGTGTTGATGTGGCTTCCATCTAAGCCTTCGGCTTCATAAGCGAGCGGCAGGCATGAGCCTCCATTAGAGTTTATGGTTCAATTATAGAATTGATTGAAACCATTACAGGGTTATACTCGAGATCCAATGCCGGAAACAATATAAGCAATTTGACTCTGTTCACTTATCTTTTCCCATTTGTAGATAACATATTACCACAGGCCTTAACCTTATTAAGGTAATCTCTTATAGCCATGGATCCTTTCTTGATGTATACCAGAACTAAAGCTTGTATTGCATAATCTTGGCTCTAGAATGACTTGCAAAGCCGACTCAAGGCAATCACAAATTTCTTTGGATGTGATCAATCCAACAAAAGAGTAATAATCGATTTCGGTAAGAGAAGAAAGAAGCGAGAAGCTATAAGTTGATCTTGTCTTTCCCATATAACAAACTCGGGGGTATTCTTCTCTGTCAAGTATTGCTCTAGACCATAGCCATTGATAGCAAAAAAATCTGTCTCCATATGAGGTAGTTAACCTCATTCAACTTGACTCAATAAGTGACTCAGGGGTAGATAATCGACTCGGTTTGTAGGTGTCGCCATTAATAGCTAGAATAAGCGAAAGATGAAGAAAGGTACCAAGTGCAGAGCCAGGACTAGTCATGGGCTCGATACCATGAAAGCTTTCTACAAAAGACGTAAAAGACAAAATGAATATAGCAAAGAAAGATGAATCCATTATCATAAATTGATTAATGATTTGAGACAAGGAATAATAGTATCGTGGTGATATATATAGCCATAGTACCGAATATAAGAGCGACTTGTAACAATATAACTTGTTCCAATAAGCAAGGAAAATAAATAAGATGCCACGGTTTGGCACATAAAGATAAGAAGGAATATTATGCTTGAGAATTATTCCTAGAAAATGATAGGATGTAATGCAGGCATACATTTGATCATTAGGCACTCTTGATATCATCATGATGGTTTTCACTGCCCATTACAACAAACAAAGGTTTTCAGTTTTTGACGTATACACACGCAAGGTAGAAATGGCAAGGGTGGAATGTCTCATGGAAACTTTGGTGAGGGTAAAGATGGAGAAGAAGAGAACATGGTTTTGCATGTACAACCTACGTATAGAGAGAGAGAGAGAGAGAGAGACGTGCGCATATGTATTGAATTTTGGGTTTATTTGGATTTTGGTAGTGGGGATCCATCTAACGGATCTAAGTCCGTGAGACAGTCTCACAATAGACATACTCAACATTTTTTAATACTGGAACCATGGAACTTACTGGTGGAATATGCCTCAATTTATATCATACATGACTACCATGTGGTAGGATGTGTTTATAACCGATACTAGCAGTCCACCCGTGCAATGCAATGGATTATATATTAAGTAAATGTAAATTTAACATTTTAGTTATTTTAATTAATTATATTCAATATATTGTTTAATTGTAAATTCATTATTTGCTTTTCATACAACTGGCCATTACTACATTGTCGAATCAACATTTTCTAAATAAACAAAAAAAATGAACTTTCAAATAAATAAAATTCCAAATATTTTTATTATATAAAAAATAATGAAAATAACAAATCAGAGCACAATTAATCTTTACAGGCTCAAAAAATAAAACAAACAAAATTCGCAATAAAAATTAATTTAATTCTTTATGAATTTCCATAGCAATTTTTTTTATCCTATTCGATATTTCCAACCATTAATTAACACAATATTACAAATTAAATTCATTATGAGACAAAGAAAAGTAGCACAAATTATTGCTTATTTCAATACATAAAGTTAACAAAAAAAATAATTTAAAAATACACAAAAAAAAGGGAAAAGGACATGAATACCCCATTTTCCGTACTCAATCACTGCACAATACCCATTTTCCGCTGATTTTGGACAAAAATACCTAGGGATGGCAAAATCCCCGCGGGGATCCATCCCCGTTGGTACCCGAATAATTAGGGATGGGGAATCCCCGATTAATTAGGGGATGGGAACGGGGATGGGGATTCCCCGCTTTTCTGAAACCGAGGATGGGGACGGGGATGGTATTTATATCCCCGTTCCATTTTGTCCCCGTCACCGCCCCGATTAGATGAAACGTGGATTCCCATCCCCGTCCCCGTTCACCGAAATATATATTATATATATGTATATATATTATTAATAGTCTACTAAAAATAGTTGTTAGTGAGAAGTGTTTATGTTTATATATTTGTTTATTTTATTAAATTGTAAAATTAAACCCTAAAAATTATGAGTTTTATATTGTAATGATTTTTAATTTTTAAAATTACAAGACTTTGTATTTTAAAAATTGTTGTATTTAACTCATTTTCTTAAAGTATTTTATATTATGGAGTTATTATAAGATTAGCTAGTGATTCATGATATTTCATCTATTTTAATTATTAATTATTTTATGTAAAAAAATATTTTTTTTATTAATAAATACAAAACGGGGACCCCAATTCCCCGCGGGAACCCCGTTCCCCGAATGGAGATTCCCCATCCCCGTACTAGATGCCCAAAATGGGGAATGGTATGGGGATGGTATTTGAAATGGGATTTGGGGACGGGGATGGTATGTCCCATACCAGCCCCGTCCCCGCCCATTGTCATCCCTAAAAATACCATTTTCCGCTGAATTTTGACAAAAATACCCATTTTCCGCTGTTTTTTTGACAAAAATACCCATTTTCCGCTGATTTTTTGCGTTGGTTGCTTTGTTGTTTCTCTGTTATTTCTTTGTTGTTTCAAACATGTTTGTTGTTTCTTTGTTGTTTCATA
Organism: Rehmannia glutinosa; assembly: GCA_016081115.2. Taxonomy (NCBI): domain Eukaryota; kingdom Viridiplantae; phylum Streptophyta; class Magnoliopsida; order Lamiales; family Orobanchaceae; genus Rehmannia; species Rehmannia glutinosa. Next base: position 91,050 of record JABTTQ020002824.1, read on the forward strand.
TTGTTTCATTTATGTTTCTTATATGTTTCACTTAGCCAACTTTTCATTGAATTCCATGATTGCATGGAGAAAAAATCTCGATTGTTGGTATGCTACAATGGACAATGGGAAGAAAATAAAGAGTATACCAACTTTGAAATAATAAGAATACTGATTCCAATGGATGCACATTCAAAGACCCTAAACGAAATCTTGGAACAACAAATTCAATTAAGAAAATTTGAGCTTACTTGTCCATCATCGCTCACGAGAAATGGACACGTACAACTTGTCGGTCACCCAAAAATACTTTGTATTGGCTTCCAACATCGTAGAATTATTGAATGCATCAATGTAGCGGGGAAAGACCTACTAGTAACAACTTTGCTAGAGTGCGTGAAATCTTTAGTTCAAGATTAAACATGCAAACATTGAAATGAAGCAAGATCAACATTTACAATGATGACAAAAAAAAAAAAGTTGAAGAGTATATGGGGAAAAACTACACTATTTCTCTAAATTTAAAAGCAATTTACTACAAACTTTTATCACATGATCCCCTGTTTAACAATTGTTTCTTACATGTTTCATTTATGTTGCTTAGATGTTTCAACGATTACACCATCATAATTAAGATTTACGTAACAACAATTCTCTAAAATCATTAGGAAGTGGAGGTAGAATCTCAATGTCGTTGTCATCGTCATCACCATTTTGCGGCTTCAACTTAGTATAATTGTGAAGCGGTGGTCGAGCCTTGCTTATTCATTCTATATCTCAAACGCTTCGACGTCCATAGCCCCCAACAATAAAGTGTTTGACATAACAAGCAACAAAAATCCAACATTCACTACAAAAGAAATAAAAAAAAAGATACACAGTCAGATAGATAACACAACAAATTAAAAGCAATAATAAAGAATAAAATAAATGGAAAATACATAAAAGAACAAAAAAACATAAAAGAAACAACTTCGAAACAACATCGAAACAAACGAAAAACTTCAAATCACAAAATAATAAAAGAACAGAGAAAAATCAAGCATCAAAGAACACAAAATCCCCTATTTCTTTTTCAACACAAAATAATACCCTACCATATGTGGTCTCCTTTTTTCTTTTTCCTTTTCAATTTATAGTCCCTCGGTCCTCTCTTTAGGACGAGAATTACAATTTTTGTACAGCTCTTTCAGGTAAAAATTAATCTGCATTTGTTAATTTTCGGCCTCTGTTTTTTTGTCCTTTCTCTGTTATAGTTGGGAAGTAGGTGAGTGGGCTTGTTCTAGAATAAATCCTTTTCATCTTTATGAAGTTTTTAAGTGGTTTGATTATTTTTGAAAGTTTTGGATAGTCAAGATGTGATTTTTATTCTGATTTGATTTTTGTTTTTTGGTTTGTTTTCCAAGAATTTTCAGAAGTGAAAACACTATTATATTTCTGGGAAAAAGGGCTGCTTTGGTTTTGTTGATTTTTTTTTCTTTTCATAATTATATTTTTAGCTTTTTCTTTGTGTAGTACAACTAAAAATCATTTTTAATTAGATCTGCATCTAGTTCAGAATTTTTGATATTTTTTTCTCCATTTTTGAAGAGAAGTATATGTTTTTCCTTTCAGCAATTTGAAATTTGGTAAATATTTTCTGAAATACCAAGAACAACTTTTTCTCACTCCAATTTTGTAATTTTAAAGTCACAAGATTATGGATCTGTTAGTCAAGCTTATGGATTGATTTTTCAGAACGCTAGAAAACAAAAAAGTTTCGATTTTTCCAACAGATCTACATAGTTTCCTTCAAATTAATTATATATTTTAGTATGAATGAACACGTCCAAAGATCTATGTCGACTCTTCTTGACAGGATCTTAACTTAAAACAAAACTAAACAAACAAATTTCTTGTTTCGAAGTATTCATTGTTCACATATTTGTAACTTGTTTTGTTTAAAAGCTATCTTTCTTAAAAATATCAAAGAACACATATGGAGAGGAAGGTGATGAAACCAAAGGTAGGGTATTTTTGTCATGGGATGTAGTGGGTGGGGTATTTTTGTGATGGGTGGGTATTTTTGTCTTTTTCTAAAAACCAGGGTATTTTGTGTAATTTTCTCAAAACAAATGTTAAAAAAGCCCGATCTTGCGGAAAAGAACCCAGTGGGAGTGGGTAGCATTTGTAATGCAAAAGAAACCAATCCGATTGAATTAATCCATTTCGACTTGTGGTGTGGATTGCTATTTCTCTTTTGCATAGTAAATGAGCCCATTAACCTAAATACAAAAGATATACATTTCAACGAACAAATCTTCTTCACCTTCTTTACCCTGTCAATTGGTTTCCAAAGAAATCTAGAACATTGTTTTGCTCTCCCATTTTCTCAATCAAATATCTCAAAATGAAGTTTTATTTTCATATTTACGAAGCTATTTTCATGTTTATTTTACGATTTTAAAATTTTTCATGAGTTATTTTTTCATTTTATTGTTAGGATCAGAGAAAAAATAAGAAAAATCGCCTTGACTCTATACATTTTCTTGTACGATCTATAAATTTTAGAGATTATATATGGAAATGGATATATTACAAATGTTCTTTGTTAAATAACTTGTATTATCAGAAATACAATTAAAAGAATTGAGATCTTATTGTGATATTGATAAAAGATTTTGTAATTAGTTTCAAGTTAGTTACACTCTTGTTAAAGTTAGTTACACTACATTTTGGTTGTTAGTTACATCGACACACACCTGACTCTCCTCTATAAATAAGATGTAATCACCTCTATAAATACACAATTCACATATATGAAATCAATTCATATTTATATCTTCATTATGGTATCTGAGCGAGTTGATAGCTTTTTTTTTTCCGGCGATGGTTACACAACCGATCTCCATGATTTCTTCTCCAATTTCGATTATTGGATCAACTCCACACTTCATTCCAATCGTTCATCTTGATCTTGGCAACTATCACTTTTGGAAAGCTCAGGTGCTATCTACACTCCGAGCTCATGGCTTCGATGGATATCTCTTTGGCACAATCCGTCCTCCGCCGGAGTTTCATCCTATTTCTGGTACTAGTAATTCTGAATTGGTTTCGAATTCTGATTATCAAATCTTGTTGTGACGTGATCAGTTCCTGCTTAGTTGGCTCTTATCCTCTATTGGTGAATCAATGTTAGGCCACGTGAGTCAATGTCACCATGCTTATGATGTGTGGTCTGTGTTTGAAAAGTTATTTGTTACTCAATCCAAAGCTCGAGCAATGCAACTTCATTTGTCTCTTCAGACTATGAAGAAATGTGATCTTATAATTGATAAGTTTCAATTGAAGATGAAATATGTGCTGATGATTTAGGTTCGATTGGGCACACTATTACTAATGATGAATTAGTATTTTACATTATTGGGGGTTAGGAACTGATTATGAATATATGATTGTTAATCTAACTACTCGTGTTGATCATGTTTCATTGCAAGAGGCTCGATCTATTCTACAAACGCATGAAATGCGTTTGCAAAATCAAGTTGCTATTGGTACTCATACACTATGCAATCCTCTGTTTTGCAATCTCCTTCAACTCATCTTGTTATGCATTATGATCATTCTCGAGGAAGAGGTTGATTTTCTAAGGGTAATTGGTCGTGGAGGCCGTTTCCAACGATATAACAATATTGGGCATGTTTGTCAATTATGTGGAAAGCCAAATCATCTATTAAGAGACGCCAGGATGAAGTGTTTCAATTTTTGATGATGTCCCCAAGTTCCTAGAATCCGAGTCTGTTGAACCCATAGTGATAAATACTCTAATTAAATTTGAAGTGAGTAATTTAAAATTGATGATAATCTTGAAGAATCGGTTGAGTCGGACCAAGAGGCCAGGGACTTGGAAGAAAGAATGAAATCATGTCAATGAGGCTTCCACAACTCAATCTCCGCTTGTGATGCTTTTAAGGCAATCGAGGCATCATTATGTAAAAAGGAGAAGTCTTTGGTGTCAATGAAGTTGTTGAGACAATTGAGACCCAGTTAGCTCCTTTACTCCAACCATATGTGAGATGGATGAGAGACCATCCACTGAGTTAGTCATTGGAAATGTAAAAGAAGGAGTAAGGACAAGATTCAGGACTCAACATGAAGCTATGTTCACTTGTTTCGTTTGTCAAATTGAGCAAAGGATGTATCACAAGCATTGGATGACACTTATTGGGTTCAAGCTATGTATGAGTTCTTTGAATCAATTTGAAAGGAACAAAGTTTGGGAATTAGTTCAAAGGCCTACTCACCAAAATGTCATTGGTACAATATGGGTATTCACGAACAAGATGAATGAGGAAGGATCATTGTGAGAAACAAAGCAAGATTGGTATTACCAAGAGGAATGTCTAGATTTTGATGAAACATTTGCATCATTGTTGCTAGATTGGAGGTACTAAGGATGTTTCTTGCATATGTTTGCACAAGAACTTCACGATCTATCAATTGGATGTGAAGAGTGCATTTTTAAAGAACTTTTAGACAAAAAGTCTATGTGGAACAATCTCTAGGTTCTGAGCAGAAAACTATTGGACAGAAAGTCTATAAGCTCAAGAAAGCATTGTACGGTTTGAAACAAGCAACAAAAGTATGGTATGATACATTGTCTCAATTTTTAATAGACAATGGATTTAACAAAGGAAAAGTTGATAGAACACTCTTTTAATTCAAGATGGAGAGAGTATTTTGCTTGTTTAAATATATGTTAATGACATCATCTTTGGATCCACAAACAAAGAGTTGTGTGACAAATTCTCAAACCTTGTGCAAGGGAAGTTTGAAATGAGTATGATGGGAGAGCTGACTTTCTTCTTTGGTCTTCAAGTCAAGAAAATGAAGGATGGGACCTTCATAGTCAAACTAAGTATACCATATATTTAATGAAGAAATTTGGTATGGAAGAAAAGTCATCGTGAAGATTCCTATGAATACTTCTATCAAGATGGATATGGATGCGAGAAGGTAAGCCGGTGGATTATATAAGATATAGAGCACTTATTGGGTCATTGCTCTATCTAATTGCCAAAGAAACGGACATCACCTTTGTAGTAGGTGTATGTGCAAGATTTGAGCTGCTCCCAAATAAAGTCATATGATTGCAACTAAGAAGATTCTCGAGATACTTGAAGGTTAGCCAAGAAGTTGGCTTATGGTATCAAAAGAAATGTGGATTCAAGTTGATTCGATATTCATACTCGACTATCTTTGGGTGTAGAGTTCGGAAGAGTACATCTGGTACTTGTCAAATGCTTGGGAATAGATTAGTTTCTTGGTTCAGCAAGAAACAAAATTAAATATCTACATCTACAACTGAGGCAATATATATTGTTGTAGGCAGCTGTTGTGCCCAAGTCCTATGGATGTGGCAACAACTGAGAGATTATGACATTGAAGAGTTCCAATTATGTGTGATAACACAAGTGCTATTATAATTACTCAGAATCTAGTATTGCACTCAAGAACAAAGCACATTGATGTCAGATATCATTTTATAAGAGATCATGTTGAAAAGAAAGAGTTAAGAATGAAAAGCAGTTAGATGATATATTCACAAGGCCCTTATATAAATCAAGGTTTGAAGAACTTAAGAATGAACTTGAATTGATTGAACTGTGTTAATATGCTCGGAAGACTCATTCATCGTGAGTTCAAGATGGGAGAATTGTATTTGAGAAGAGTTTTCTCGATCAACATAGTAAATCAGCTTATTTAGTCGTTCATCGAAGAATTGAGTTAGGCTGAACAACGGAGTCTCCATCAATGAGACTAAAGGAAGAGAAGCGAGTTAAATCATAAAGGAAGAAAGTCGACTTATTTATGAACTAAGAGACAAAACGAGGTTGTTGTTTGATAAATGGTTTTATCATGATTTTGATGATTTTGTTTTATACCAAAACAATGGTTTTAAAGGTTGTCCAAATACTCCTAAATGATTTAAAATGGTTTTAATATTTTCCAAGTTTAACTTCAAGTTTTATTTTCGACAAAATTGGACAACACTTTTAATGATTTTACTGTTAATGTATTTTTACACCAAAACAATGTTTCTAAATGTTGTCCTAATACTCCCGATCGGTCTAAAATGTTTTTAATATTTTTCGGAGTATTTCCTCAAGTTTATTTTCGATACAAAATTGGACAACACTTTTTGTGTAAATGTTTTATTTCTTCAAAACTATATTTCTAATGTTGTCCTAAATACTCCGATCGGTTTAAAATATTTTTACGAATTTTTCGGAGTATTTCTTGAGGTTTATTTTTGATAAAAATCGGACAACTTGTCAATGAGGAGGTCGAGGTCGGCCGGTCGGCCGCTTGACCAAGTACACGGGAACAAGTTTCGTGAAACGAAAAACTTGAGAACTCTCAAAATTGATCGGTGCAACCGGTCGCACATAGGCTCGACCGGTCGAGGTGCCCTTCGACCGGTCGCCTGTGTTAATTTGGTGCTTTATGTTTCAAACTTCTATTTACGTGCGGCCGTCGCTCTATGCTTTGACAAAAAAAATATAACCGTTGTGCAAATGACAGACCATTAATTCTTCCTTAAAATGTGGGATTGTTCTATAATCTCGATTTTTGTATCCTTATGAGACAACCATATTTATTTTAATCTCTTTGTCTTATTTGTAGACAAAAGAAAACATGGAGGAGCCCATGAAGGAGCCTATGTTGGAGGAGCCTTTGGAGGAGCCTTTGAGAAGCCTATGTTGGAATTCAAATTTGAAGGCTCTCCTATAAATAGATGAAAGCTTGAGGGATCAAATACAAGACTTGATACAAACAACAAGAGATATCACAAGCACATAATCTTTGTTATTCATTTCAACATTCTTGTTGTAATAGCCTAAGTACTATCACTTTCACATCTTGAGGTCTAGGCTTTCATTCTTGATTACACTTGCACTTTTGAGTTGTAATATTTTTCAAAGTGTAATCTTGATTGTAATTCATCAACCAAACACAAGATATCCTTGTGAGTATTCTTGTGGTAAGAATACACTTGGGTGATCTAGGTGATAGGTGTTTCAAGAGTGTGGTGCTCTTGAGGTGTTGAAGAATTTGGTATTCTTCAAGATTGAAGATTGTGGTGATCTTCAAAGGTGCCGTTGAAGGAAGATTGAGGTAATCTTCAAAAAGGAGATTGTGGTAATCTCCAAAGGTGGTGTTGGAGAGTTCGGTGCTCTTCAAGTCGGAAGATTGTGGTGATCTTCGCAAGGTGCCGTTGAGGATTGTGGTAATCTTCAAAGGGAGATTGTGGTAATCTCCAAAGGTGTTGTTGAAGAAGAGTGTGGTGCTCTTCAAGGTGTTGTAAGTTGAATTTGTATTAATTTTGGTTATTAATAAAATTCTTTTTCTTTTTGAAATCCATCCCGGATATACTTTGGGGTGGTAGAGGATTAGGCCCTAGGTGGGTTGAACCTCTTTAAATCGGCGTGTGTTGTTTACATTCCGCACCTTTGTTATTATCTTTGAGCATTCGGTTTGAAAAAGAGGGCGAAATCGAAAGATGGAGATAATCTATTCACCCCCTCTAGATTATCGTGAGCGCTTGACTTACAAGTGGTATCGAGCCAAACTCTTTGGCAAGCTCGTTTCACATCGCGAGTGAAGAGAAACGATCGACGCTCTGAACGAAGCTCATCTATCCGGCACCTCCACCACCAAGCCACCACTATTTGATTCCAAAAATTTTATATTTTGGAAAGAAAGAATGGAATGCTATTTACAAGGTTGTGGGTTCGATATTTGGAACACCGTCATCAATGGAGAATCCATTCCGATGAAAGATACACCACACACCTCAAAAGGCTTCAAAAAGCTCAATGATGAAGAGAAGAAAATCATCTCCTTAAATGGTAAAGCTCTTAATATTTTACATTGTTCACTTACCACTTTGGAATTTGATCATGTTGTAGGTATTCGGTCGGCACATGAAGTATGGCAAAAATTAGAAGCCATCTATGAAGTATATGCAAATGAAAGGAGCAACTCAAAAGCATCTACTTCACAAATGGATACAACATCAAATTCAACAACATGGTATAAACCTTCTACAACCTCCCATGATGAACAAGTTGAACAATGCCTCATGGGCATCGAAGAAGAAAACGAGGTAAGTTCTAAACCCTCTACTTCTTATGACAATGAATTGCAAAATGAATATAGTGATTTGCAAAATGATTATAATGAGCTACAAGATGAATTCCAAAACTTACTTGTTAAATACAAAAATTTGAAAAAGAAATTCATTGTTTTGAAAAATGATAAGGATAGTTTATTTACTTCCTATAAATCACTATCATGTGCTCACACTACCACTCTTGATAAGGTTAGAAACCTTGAGAAAGAAAATAGTACTCTTGTTGAGAATATTGATTGCATGAAAAAGGATTTATTAAAATCCAACTTGAGTACCAATAAAATGTCCAATATTGTTGATATTCATAATTGTGATAAAGGACTTGATCATAAGCCTAATATTGTTAATCATATGAAAAAGGATCAAGTCACTATGCATATTGGTCATTATGCTCCTAGAATTATTACATGCTTTTATTGCGGTAAAAGGGTCATACGGTAAATACTTGTCGGGCTAGAAATAGCTCTAATTATTGTTGGAGACCTAAAAGTCTCAAGACTAATCCCAAAGGACCCAAACACATGAGGGTACCACAAAACAATGTCATATTAGGTACCGTGAAATAATGATCGAAGAAAATTCATATCGCAAGAAGGCATCAAATGATCGTTTCATTTGATCAAAGAAGGAGAAACTATTCTCAACAAAGCCAATTTCCAAGAAGAGGGTACAATCAAAAATGGGAAGAACAAAATCCTTGGAAATGGCAAAGACATCATCAACAAGATGATTTTCAAAGAAGAAAAGACTTTCAACAATGGGAAAGCAACAAACCTTGGAAATGGAGCAATCAAAGAAGTCATCATCAACAAAGTGACTTCTCAAGGGAAGATATCATCAACAATGGGAACGACACAACCCATGGAAATGGCGTAATTGGTAACCCGTATCTCCTATTTAAATATGCATTTTATTTTGTTATGCATGCTTTTATTTGTGTCTTAATTGCAAAATGAGTTTTCAAATATTTATTTTTTTTTTAATTATGGTCTTCAATATATATTTGTGCTTTTAAAAATTTTTTTGAAAAAGAAGACCTTATATGATGTTTTAAAACTCTTGTGCATTTTTATAGACTAAGGTATGTTATCATCTCGTATGGATTTTTTATGGCATGAGCTTATTTGTGATATCTCTTAGCCTACACTTTTATCATTATGATTTGTGCTAGATTTGTTTTAAGAATTGTGTAGGATTTACACATTTTCACAAATGACCATTTACGTCAAGAAAGGCATAAATTATCGAGGTACGTTTACTTGTGTTATTCTTACTCTTATAGACTCGATATATATTGCCATGTGCCTATGTGCTTGTTTTTCATAGTATTTTATACAAGTGCCATTAAGAGGATTTTTAGATTTTTTGAAAGGCACTATTCGATATTTGATTGCACATATTTGCCGTATCAACTCTTGTTCAAATACTTCTTTTAAATAAGGTCTCAACTATATGCTTTCGGATTTTCAAATTTCAAAAGAGACCTTTTGTAGCTTTCTTAAGCTTATTTGAACTTGCATGATTTATTAGACTCTTGATGATCTTCTAAATGCATAGTATGTGTTTATTGCTTCATGGTCTATATATATAGTGTCTATTTCTACTATGCTCTTATGCAAGATATTTTTGTGATTGATGATTGAGGCATGTTTTTACACTTGGACTATTTTTTCTTGCTTATATAAGTGATGCTAGGTAATGAGTTTGTTAAGTTGTGTAGATGAGAAATGAAGTACTCCAAATATTAGTTACCTCAAAATATTTGGATGTAAATGTTCTATTATGAACACCTTAGATCAATTGGATGGCCTATGATGATAGTGATGAAGAAGACAAAAAGGGTATTCGGAACAAACTCGATGACCAAGGCAACATTGGTCGAACTAAGGCGAGGTTAGTAGCTCGAAGGTATTTTCAAGAAGAAGGTAATTAATTTTGTTGTAACATTTGCACTCATAGCACATTTAGTAGCTATTTGCATTTTACTTGCCCATTCTTGTTTTAAAGAAAATTTCAAGCTTTACCAAATGGATGTTAAATCCAACTTTCTAAATGGTTTTATTCAAATATAAGTCTATCGGAGTCTAAAATTTTAGGCCAAATGATTTTTATAAAAGGCCTTGTACAATTGATAGACTTAGCTATTTTTGCAAAATGATTTTACAAAAGGTAAAGTTGATACTACACTTCTTGTTTTGAAAAAGGGCAAGGTTGTTTACTTGTGCAAATTTTTGTTGATAATATTTATGGTGCTACTAATGAATATTTGTGCAAGATATGTTTTTCTAAGTTGATACTAGGTGAGCTTGAGATAAGAATGATGGGGAAGCTCAATTTCTTGCTTGGACTACAAATTATTCAATGCCAAGAAGATGGTTATATAAGAACTCTTGAAGGAGTTAAGCATTGAAGGAAGAAGAACCATCTCAACCTCTATGGCTAAAGATTGACAAAGGTTGAGAAAGGCATATCGGCCGACAAACAAATTCGAGGTATGTTTTCTTGTATTATTCCTATAGACTCGACATTCCATATGCCTTATGTCTATATGCTCGACTTCAAAAACTATCCCAACGAATCTCATTAAAGTGCTATTAAAAGAAATTTTCAAATATTTGAAAGGCACTTCTTCTTATGACTTGTTGTATCCAAAGATTTTAAACGTTCTTATTTTTTTCGGGATAACAAGTTTGGTATCTATTATACGGTTATTCGTATTCAAAATTTGGTTCGCCATAATCGAACTAAACATATTGAGATTCGATATATTCTTTAAGGGATTGTGATTTTTAACAAAAACTTGAGATGTGTTTAATTAAGTCTCAAGGATAACTCGCGGACTTTTTGATCGTTAATCGCCGAGTATTTTACCTCATTTCGAGCTTGATTATGACATAATGTATATTGAATGAGGTCTACGTTTGCATTTTGCACATTTTTAAAACTTAAGGGAAAAAAATCGGATTTTTGGTTGAAAATTCGGATTTTGGAAAAAGCTGACGACAGACGAGTGGGTGAAAGGGTTGAGGGCAACCGGTCGCCCTCAACCTCGACCGGTTGCCCTCAACCACGACCGTCGCCCTAAGCAAAATCTTGGATTAAAATGGTTCTGTCTTGACGCATAAGTTTAACTTCTTTTGGCCATTTTTCGTCCCCTTTGCAAATTTCACACACAATTCACTTCAAATGAGTTTTGATGCATGAATTATATATTTTGGGGATTATCTATCTCGACTATCATCATCATTGCTCGTCTTTACCGATTGAATGGTAAGAATTTCACTATCTTTAGCTCAATTGGGTTGAACCCTTGAGTTTGTGGCTTATATGTATTTTTCTTGATGTAATTCATATATGTTTGTGATGAGCTTATTGATTGTTGATAAATGATATTTGTTAAATTGTATTTGGTGATGAAAAACTTGGCTTGATTTCATTTACAAGGGCTATATATAACTTTTTCTATTTTTGACGCCCGCCAAGTGTTCGATAAAACGTTTCAATGAAAAATTCATCACCTACATGACTCTCTCGATTTCAAAAGTCTCATATATTTATAGAGATCATGTTTTTGCAAATCAAATGATTTTTCATAAGCTTCTACAAGTCGTATGATTCGACTCTTCTATTTGGTTTAAAAGCTTCAATGTTCAAATGGCTCGATACATCGGTTTACTTGCGCACTTTGATAAGAATATATGATGTATTTATCGTGCTAACATTCTTTTTGATGATTCCAAAGGGGAGAAACAGGTTATAAGCTTTTAGCTCAAAGAAGCTAAGATAAGCTTAACTAATAGAAGCTATAAGCTATGGCTTCCTAAAGCCATAAGTTGTATATAATTCTTGGTCCATTGGTTGTAGTATGGACGTATATATGTTTCTAATGATGTCTCTTTGACAGGGAGCTTTTAAGTTATTGATACTTAAGCTCAATATCGAAAAGCTAAGATTTTAGCTTATGTTGAAGTTGCCTCTATATTACTCTTGTTGTGCATGTTGATAGGGAGCATTTGCTATATGTGTTTGAATATCTCTACTCCCATCCTTGTGTTTTTATTGCATGGAATGTTGTCACTCACAACGGATAGTTCTTTTTACCGGTAAAATTGTTTTGTTTTCAAAATCGCCTCTCAAAATTGTTTTGTTTTTCAAAATCGGCCTTGTCAAATTGTTTTGGTTTGTAATCATCAAAAAGTGGGGAGATTGTTTGATAAATGGTTTTATCATGATTTTGATGATTTTGTTTTATACCAAAACAATGGTTTTAAAGGTTGTCCAAATACTCCTAAATGATTTAAAATGGTTTTAATATTTTAAGTTTAACTTCAAGTTTTATTTTCGACAAAATTGGACAACACTTTTAATGATTTTACATTAATGTATTTTTACACCAAAACAATGTTTCTAAATGTTGTCCTAATACTCCCGATCGGTCTAAAATGTTTTTAATATTTTTCGGAGTATTTCCTCAAGTTTATTTTCGATACAAAATTGGACAACACTTTTTGTGTAAATGTTTTATTTCTTCAAAACTATATTTCTAATGTTGTCCTAAATACTCCCGATCGGTTTAAAATATTTTTACGAATTTTTCGGAGTATTTCTTGAGGTTTATTTTTGATAAAAATCGGACAACTTGTCAATGAGGAGGTCGACCGGTCGACCGGCGAGCGACCGGTACCTGGGAACAAGTTTCGTGAAACAGAAACTTGAGAACTCTCAAAATTGATCAGTGCAACCGGTCGCACATAGGCTCGACCGGTCGAGGTGCCCTTCGACCGGTCGCCCTGTGTTAATTTGGTGCTTTATGTTTCAAACTTCTATTTCTGTGCGACCGGTCGCCCTATGCTTTGACAGCAAAAATATAACCGTTGTGCAGCAGACCATTCTTCCTTAAAATGTGGGATTGTTCTATAATCTGATTTTTGTATCCTTATGAGACAACCATATTTATTTTAATCTCTTTGTCTTATTTGTAGACAAAAGAAAACATGGAGGAGCCCATGAAGGAGCCTATGTTGGAGGAGCCTTTGGAGGAGCCTTTGGAGGAGCCTATGTTGGAATTCAAATTTGAAGGCTCTCCTATAAATAGATGAAAGCTTGAGGGATCAAATACAAGACTTGATACAAACAACAAGAGATATCACAAGCACATAATCTTTGTTATTCATTTCAACATTCTTGTTGTAATAGCCTAAGTACTATCACTTTCACATCTTGAGGTCTAGGCTTTCATTCTTGATTACACTTGCACTTTTGAGTTGTAATATTTTTCAAAGTGTAATCTTGATTGTAATTCATCAACCAAACACAAGATATCCTTGTGAGTATTCTTGTGGTAAGAATACACTTGGGTGATCTAGGTGATAGGTGTTTCAAGAGTGTGGTGCTCTTGAGGTGTTGAAGAATTTGGTATTCTTCAAGATTGAAGATTGTGGTGATCTTCAAAGGTGCCGTTGAAGGAAGATTGAGGTAATCTTCAAAAGGAGATTGTGGTAATCTCCAAAGGTGGTGTTGGAGAGTTCGGTGCTCTTCAAGTCGGAAGATTGTGGTGATCTTCGCAAGGTGCCGTTGAGGATTGTGGTAATCTTCAAAGGAGATTGTGGTAATCTCCAAAGGTGTTGTTGAAGAAGAGTGTGGTGCTCTTCAAGGTGTTGTAAGTTGAATTTGTATTAATTTTGGTTATTAATAAAATTCTTTTTCTTTTGAAATCCATCCGGATATCTTGGGGTGGTAGAGGATTAGGCCCTAGGTGGGTTGAACCTCTTTAAATCGACGTGTGTTGTTTACATTCCGCACCTTTGTTATTATCTTTGAGCATTCGGTTTGAAAAAGAGGGCGAAATCGAAAAGATGGAGATAATCTATTCACCCCCTCTAGATTATCGTAGCGCTTGGACTTACAGATTGTTTGTATTAAAGCGGGAATGTGGTACGATAAATGTTTGTGACAAGAACCTATGATTGGCTATAAATGTTGCTCGCATTAAATAAGACGTGATTAATGCTTTTTGCACATTTTAATCTCGACCGATCACATTTCAAATTTCAAGATCTGAAATTGTCTCTTTGTATCTCATATATATCCAAATTCACTTTTTCTCTCTTCTCACTTTACATTTTTTAAGCATTTGAAAAACTCTCAAAGACTCTTGATTTTGAAAAGCTAGCGGAGAAAGTGTACTCGGTGCACTTGTAGACTCGAAGGCCTTGTCAAGCATTCGACATTGATAGGACAACAAGGAAACTTATCAGGCACCTGGAAAAGTCAGGTTTAATGAAGTTTCTTTCCATGGAGATGGCCCACACCTTTCAGGAAGAAGTTGCGATATTATATGTGAACGTTGATATTCACGATGATGCCATTCACTCTTCAGTGAATGGAAAAGATGTAAAATTGGTTGCAAACAACTTGACAGAGTGCTACATCTCCCACTCACAGAGCTTAAAGATTATGAGTTCGACTACATGAAAATCTGGAAGGAGATAGCCAAAAAGGAGGTAGCTGATAAGCTGAATCCCTCAACTACCAAAACAACTATCAAGGAAGAGTACCACAAACTGATGGACGTGGTGGCAAAGTGTGTGGACATCAAGTTTATATCTTACAATCAACTATCCTAAACTAAATTGATGGTGATTGTTGCGATCATGGAAGAATTAGAGGTGAACTGGAGCGGGTTCATCTTTGATAAATAATGCCAAAACACCTAGAACGTCAAGCTAGAGGATGGAAAATTCAAGAACACCCCTGGGCTATGGGCTAATCCTGGAGTATCTGCGGGAGAAGAAGGGTGTGCCCCCTTCGCAAAGAGAAGCCCTTTCATGTCAACAAAAGGCTGCTTAATGTGAACTTATTAGCTGCTTAGAAAAAGGCGTACGCAAAGAAGAAATGCGAATCTGAGGGCAAATCAGCTAAAAATGTTCCCAAAGAGATAGCTGCCCATGTACCCTCTCTTGAACCATCTCACGTTGCCCCCAAGGTATCGAAGAAGCGAAAAACAGTTGTGCCCTAAAAGAAAACTTCCAAGAAGCAGAAGAAAACATCTGATAAGCCTGCAACTGAATCTCCTGCAGCTGAATTAGCCATTCATGTCATGGTTGAAGGTTCGAACAAGGAGGAGGAAGAAGTCCCCTTGGAGAGGCGCTCCAAGAGACGACTTGTGAAGAAGTTTGTTGTAGCAGGCCCCATTGAAACTGCTACAACAGACAACGCCTATCCTCAACAACCAAGGAAAATATAGAAAAAATTGGCGGTGACACAACCTCGCACTGTTTTTGTGATTGATAAAGTAGATGTTGAGACAATTCTTTGGAGGTGGTGACTCCATCTTACCCCAAGTGGGAGAGGAACTAGGCCGAAGACCCCACGCCTACGATGAACCGGGATCCCCAAAGATATCCCGAGATTGAGGCTAGGGCCGCATTTGTGGAGATTATGGAAGTTGAGCACCAAGAGAGGCCAATTCATGAGGCCCTAAATGATCGAAGAGGAGGAATACATTTTTGAATTCTGGACAATTCATCATTGTGTGTGCTCTAGATGAACTAAATTCCACCAATGTCCTTTTCGAAAAAGGAAGCTAAGAAGGCAAAGGCTTTGGAGAAAGCTAAGGGTTCCCCGCCTCACATTTGCCCTTTTCGGATCCCAATATCCCAGAGAGTGCCTTGTAGTGGTGAAGATCGACTATCGAAGGAGATGATGCTCATATTATTTTAACTATAATAGAATTATTTTATGCATTGCACATTATCATTTTTTTATAATTTTATGTTGCTTTTAAATTTGGCTCACGTAAAAAAATTGATAGATGACATAGAATCATATTATGTTGTTGGAGAAAGAAATGAAAGGTGTATGAAAGATTTAGAGAGAAATTGTCCTTTATGTAATAAAAATTAAATCGATTCTTAAACAATAAGATATATTTTCAAACGAGCAAAGAATATTTTATTATTTTTAAGGTAAGAAAATATAATATTTTATTAATTGTTATATATAGCTTTAATTTACATAAACATAAGGGTGACAGCTTCCTGCAAGCACCTCTTTCTGTCCTCTTTCTGTCCTTATATGTATTTGTGTATGTGTGTCAACGAATTACAAAAAATGCTATATAAATCAAACAATAAATTATATAAATATGTTTGCTAACCATAAATATGTAAATTGTTCCATCCAAACGCACCATTTTTAATCAAGAAAAAAAAAGAAATTAATAAAAATTAAAGTCAAAATTAAACTAGAGAGAAAAACTGCCAAGTCATTATTCCCACCCACTAACAGATATCCAACATTTAGTTTGTTTTTTATAAAACCGCAGAGAAATTAATTTCCCCTTTGTTTCTCCAACCTAAGTCCTAGTGCATATTGCCACAGATAAAACTGACGTTGAGGTATGGGCGTCGATCTTCTCCTTGTATGAACTCGCAGATGCATCTATCATCTTTTGCCACTAAGTTCAATCGGCAAAGTCTTCTCCATCCTCCGGTGACTACCATCCTTCCGTCCTTCCATTTCTTGCACTTCGCACGAAACTCCCTTCTTCTAGGATCAACTAACGTAATCTCTTCGGTGAAGTCAATGTTGAAATCTTTGATAAAATCCATGGGAATAAACTATCATGACAATGAAAGTAACACATTAAAAAATAAAATATCAAAAGTAGTTGCAATAATTAAAACTCTTATTATTTTCTATTAAGATATTGTATTATATATATCGTCCAATGCATTTCAACAATTGCTATCATGTGTAAAATTAATTAGTTGATGTCTTCTTTCACTACAAACAAAAAGGGAAATTGTGGCGAAAATATTATAATGGAAAGATTGTAATAGAAAATCTATATATTCGATCGAATCGTACCATAGAAAAAAAAAAAAAGTTGTAATGGGAAATTCAGTTTATAATGTTATGTACTTCTAAGATATGGTGGGTACAATAAACCTTACCAAGTCACCTTTCGTGATTGCGTTACTTTTGTAACAAAGTAAGGATTTATAGGTTGTTGGGCGATCCACTACGGAAGATCTCCATACCATAGCAATCACGGCTAGATTTTTTTGGCGTGTGTTTGTACTAGTACCAGAGCCACCTTTTTTATTTATCACTAAGAAGATTAAAAGAAACCATGAATAAGTGAATCACATGTTGCAAGAATATCGACAAGAAATATAAATATTAGAACATACACGTATTAACTAGTTCTTGTGTTGACTCTTCATGTTTGATCTCTTGATGCCTTCTCCGCACATCCTTGATCTCTTCATCATCACCCATAACATTCTCATTGTCATCTTGTTCGGTGTCATCATAGTCATCATCACCATAACCATCACGAGCCTTCATTGTTATCCTTATCATCATCATCAACATGTTGGGAGACCTCGCTCTGCTTTTCTAAATTCTCGCATAAATGGTGACTTTTTTTGATTGCAAATGTCCCATACAATTTGACAAAAACCAATTACCACAAAGAATATTCGAACACCAAAATGTCTCCACTTGTAAGTAAATTATCACGTGCAAACTTGACCCAACCATCAAGAAAGTACCAATAATCCCCAATTTTGCCCCTTTTTTGTCCACAAGTTGTTGTATCGATCTTTGAAGTATACTTTCTCCGGCAATCCTTGTTTGAGGCTCCGAATAAATCTTGGAGGAATTTTCTAAAGCACGCAAAAAGTCAAATAGGTTTGGATGAAAGAGTAGATTCAATACACAATAAATGAATTTTTACCTCTTTTATTATTAAAAATTGCATTACACGCGTATTTTTTTTTTAAAAAAAAGAAATTACATATTAATTTTTCAATTTTCAAAATTTCAAATAGATGTTCATAAAAAGAAAATACGTGATTGAAATAGTATATACATCAGTAATTAATATATTTCTACATGTTTATATTTAAAGTCACCATGCTAATATTGAAGAAAAAGTAAATCCTATGTTATATCTAATGACATCCTCTCCAAATACAAATGAAAAGGCGAAAAAGAAAAGATAAATAAGTTAGACATTTCCATCTTTTATAAGTTGGCTATTTTGTTTTTACCAAGTGATAGAAGTTTATTTGGGCATTATTTACTCTTTTTCTAAAAAAAAAAATACAAGGGGTTTATATGCTTTTTTTCTTCAAAACAGAGTGGGTAATATGCCTTTTTCAGAACCCATGGGAACAAAATGCTATTCACCCATTAAAACATGCAACTTAAATATATCTTAGTTGTTCAAAACTTCTGATTAAAACTTTTTTGACAAACAGGGATATAGTAGTTAACAACCAACCATATCAGAGATGATTGGCATATAATTTAGAAATATAATTTATATCCTAAATAATCTAATAAAACTACGTAATATTTTCTTATTCAGAATAAAAATCAAAAAACTAAATTAAGTAATACATAAAATAAATAAAAAAATAAGTTTGTCAAGAAATATAGCTTGTTTAATAAAATTAAACTTAAAGATGAGAGATGTGAATTTGTGAAACAAATTCACTAGTAATAAGTAATAAAAATAGATATAAGATATTAAAATTATATTTATTTTTAAAAAATAAAAATAGCGGTCTAGCGAGTTAGCCCGGTTAACCTTTAGGCTACTCCTAACGGACTTCAATTTAAACGATCCAGGGCCAAAAAGACCTAATTTAAATGGGCCAAAATTATTCGGCCCTAATTCTCCTTTTTTCGGTTAAACGGTCCGGGCCAACGGGCCGCGACCCTTTTTAACATCTATATGCTCAACACATGAATAAATAACAAAACCTCTTTATAAAAAAAAAAATCCTCTTAATAGATTTGGTGCGAGAATGACAGTGACACAAACCCATTTTTCACAATTATTTAACAATTATAATTAGTTAGTACAATTACAAACATTTGAGTGTTCATAAGTTTTATTAGTATTTATATTTATTGATGATTTCGTTTATTTAATTCGAATTATTGGAAACCCTAAAATAAAAAAGAAAAGAAAAAGATGATGAATTCATTAATTCAATTTAGTACTTGGTATAATATTTTGACTCATTAAAATATTAAGTTATAAATTTTTCAATTCGATTCATTTTAGTTTCAATGAGCAACAATCAGCGCTAATTACAAACAAATGCTCTATAAATCAAAGAACAAATTATAGAAATCGCAACTATGACCAGTTTAGTGCTTTCAGGTATAAATATGTAATTTGCTAAGCAGAATTAAACCCAAAAATGTTCCATCCAAAAACACCATTTTTAATTGCAAAAAAAAAAAGAAAAGAGATTAAACGAAATTAAAGTCGAAATTAACATAGATAGAAAAACTACCAAGTCTTTCTCATTGATTTCAGCTATGAAGACCTTGAAGAAAGCTGGAGTTGTCGTCATCCTTTTTGTTGAAATTAAATCTGATTAAAAACTAACTCAGATGGAAAATGAAAAAGGGGACTAATTAATTTGTGGATTGGGATTTGAGGTTATTAAAAAAGGGGACTAATTAATTTGTGGATTGCCTGCTGAGAATTGTGTTGGAATTGTCAAAGTGTGAGGAGATTTAGATTTAAATAATAAATAAATGACATACGATTTATGGAAATAAAATGAATTGGGCCATGCCATTATTTTTTCACTCGTGCAGGTTGGAATATTGGAGAAGAAAAGTAAATAAAATTGAGGAGATTTTTTACCTTTTAAGTGACATGGATATAGATAATTAATAAGGTAAAATCATTAATTTTAGATTTCTTTTAAATTTTTGTTTCCATTTCGTGTCGCATTGTTCAACGTTCGGAAACTATACCTTTGAATTAATTTGAATTATTTATGAAATAAGGTGCATATTTAAAACCTTATTTTGCAGAAGTGTGTTTTTTATGAAACACTTGGCAATATATATAGATGTGCTAAAAAATCGATATTGAAAAATCCACTCGTAATGGACTTATTATTCGAGAAGTGAAGCCCGGTTCCCCTTAAAAGCCCACATTACTAATTTAAAAATACAAATTCATCATGACGAACTATTATAATGTATAGCACAATAACTGCAAGTAATTTCTAAAAATTCATAGCAATATCTGTTGGATTTGTAAAACATTTTATACCAAGTATAAATGAGTGACACTACCATAATTATGATTCCATCACAAGTTCATACTTTCCTCCGCATAACTATTCCATAAAAGTTTAAAGAATATCCTTTTACCCTAGTTTTATGGCATATTGCCACGGACAAAAGCGACATTGAGGTATAGCGCCGACCTTCTCCTTGCACGAACTCGCAAATGCATATGTCATCCGGTGTGACTAAGTTCACTCTGCATAGGCTTCTCCATCCTCCCAGGAGATTATCATTCTTCTATCTTTCCATTTCTTGCACTTTGCACCAAACTCCCTCCTTCTAGGATCAACTAGTGTAATCTCTTGTGTGAGGTTAATGTTGGAATTTACGATCACCTCTCCTCGGAATGAACTATCACGATTAAGAAAAAAATATGTTATACAAAAAAGATATCCAAAATAGTTGCATTAATCCAAACACTTATTTAACTTCTATTGCGAATTGTATTACATCACCCACCGTATTGCAACAATTGTTGTCATGTATAAAATTATTTGATATGATCTCTTTTTATACGTTAGCTATTCTATAAAGCTTACACTATATGGTAATCACACAATTTGTGCAATATATATATTCTTTGTAATAAAAATCTATTCGAACCATAGCACAAAAGAGAAAAATTTTAGTGTCAAAAAATAGTTCCATTTAAATGCTAATTACATTCAAGATAGTAGATATGATAAACTTTACCAAGTCGCCTTTCCGTTTTTCCCTTATTTTTGTAATGAAGTAAGGATTTGTAGGTTTTTGTGCAGATCCCGGCTCGGAAGATCTCCATACCATAGCAATCACCATTAAAGTTTCTTCGACGTCGATTGCTACTAGTGCAGACTCCACCTAAACAATTTATTTTTATCATTAACCAAATTATAAAAAAATATATGATATGTTAAACACATGTTGTAAGAATATCGACAAGAAATAGAAAATGTTGGAAAGATACCAAAGTATTAACTAGCTCATGCGCGACTTTACATGTTTGATCTCTTGATGTATGACCCGACATATCATTACAATCCTCAATCTCATCTTCATTATCATCCTCATCCGGTTCGGGCTCATTATCATCATCATCACCATCACCATTACCATCACAATCACAATCAACATTATTATCATTCTTATTCTCATCTTGTTCGGTCTCATCACCTTCGTCATCATCATTATCACTATAATCACTAATATGTTCCGAGACCTGCTCTTGTTTTCTAAATCTTGGCGCATAAATGGTGACTTTTTTGATCGCGAGATGGCCCATGCATTATTTTGACAAAAAACCAATTACCAAAAGTAATATTCGAACACCAAAATGTCTCCACTTGTAAGCAAATTATCACGTGCAAACTTAACCCAACCATCAAGAAAGTACCAATAATCCCCAATTTTTTCCACTTTTCTTGTCCACAAGTTGTTGTATCGATCTCTCAAGTATACTTTCTCGGCAATCCTTGTTTGAGGCTCCGAGTAAATCTTTGGAGGAATTTTCTAAAGCACACAAAAAGTCAAACGGGTTTGGATCAAAGAGTAGAATCAATACACAATAAATGAATTTTTATCCTTTTTTATTATTAAAAAATTGGCGCATTACATGCATAGTTTTTTTTAAATGTTCATAAAAGTGTCACTTTTTATACTAAAAATATCATTTTCACCTAAAAGTGCAACCCGTTGCGTCGTGTGATCGTCTTACAAGAGACTAATCTTAGAAACAAATGCTCAAAAAATTTTAAAAGATTAAATTATAGATAGATGGTTCGTTAAGCATAAATCCATAAACCAACAAGTAACAAGATTCCGACCGAGAGAACACCATTTCTTATTAAGAATAAGACATAAAGGAGAGTCAAAATTAACATAGATAGAAAAACTACCAAGTCCTTCGACGTTGATTTCAACTATGAAAACCTTGAAGAAAAGCTGGATTCGACGTCATCTTTCCCACCTAGTAATGGATATCGATTCGATCTACAGAAACTAATAATAAGAAGAAAAAATCAGTTTATTTCGATAATGAAAAACAAAAGACAGATTTGATTGTGTGAAGTGAAATGTGGTTTAATTTCTGCATTTTATTATTTTATGTAAGTATAAAGTATATTTAGATTGTTGTCATATAGTTTTGCAAAAATTGAGAGATTTTGTTTTATCGGATTTTCTATATGTCGTATTATTGAGAGTTTACAAGAAAAGATTAATTTAAGAAAATAACATTAACAAAATTTAAAATTAGAAATAAATATAATTTTAATAAACATATACATATATATAATATATATATATATAATTCTTAAATGATCAAATGATGAAAAAAAAAGGTAAATGATGAGATACAAACACTAAGCATTAATTATCCGAGCTAGATACGTGAAAAAAAAACTCCAATTTTCCGTAATGTAAAAAAACACGATAAATGATTGAATTTAAATCGAGAATATCAAGAAATGAGCAAAAATGTTTACCTTGTTCGCGTTAGGATTGCCAAATTTGCACCAACAAAGAGTAGTTCGCAAATACAAACAATGAAAGATATGTTACCTCTTACATATTGGATTAGATAACAAATGCTTAAATCAATTGAAATGCAAGAAGATGAAGGTAAGAACATGCGTAAGGAGATAAGATTTTTAATTAATTAGAAATACGAACAAGAAAATCGCCGAGCAAAATTTATCAGTTTTGAGAAATGTACATAAATGGAGAACAATATATATAGATTTAAAGGACAGAGAGAACCCATTAACTACTAGGGTTCACACGGTGACGGAGAGTAGAACCTTAATTATAACTTTCAATATATACGAGGCATATATGATATTTTACCGACTTTCGAGGGGTATATGAGGTTTTTTTGGTGGAAAATTAGAGGCGAGAAATGGAATTTTGCGTTGGGTGGAATAGTGGGCCCAAATTATACAATAATTAGAATGTGTTATGGATACATAATCCAAAGATTATGAATTAAGATACGAGCCCAAATCGCATCAAATGTCTTGTTCATGTTTCCAAACATGTGACCCAACATATTTATATAGTTTTTCCAACAAAATACAACTCCAAACATGCTCGTATTGTATTGTTATTTATCTACCAGGATTTTATAGACCACAAAGTCACTACTTTCCATTGCATGGGTTTTGTCACTTTGTGTAGTAATATTGAGGTATATGTGCATAGTAATATCTTAAGCTGTCTAATTTTTTCAAATATGTCATAAAAATTTGTATTCGAAAGTTGACTTTTCGTGAAAATGAGTAAAATTGGCTTGACACGTTTTAATATCGTGGACGGATTTGATGTATAAACAAATGTTGACAAATTCTATATTGGCAATCGAAAACCATACTAATGGTTGGTAAAATAAGGAAAGTGGATGTTTTAGTACAATTTCGCGTTAATGATTGGTAACAATATATTCCATTAGTGTTTCGTCCATTTTTGTTATCAATTAAACATTTTTTTAATTACATTGACTAGTCTTTATTAAACTGGTTTCGGTTAAAGCCCACGCCAACTTTCGGGTCATGTAGAAGGCTTTTTATTGCAATATAAACTTTTCACAACCCAATTCGAATATGGAAGTTTTTTTTAATACAAATCCTCGAGAGGGTGGAAGTAGGGGTGAAGTGAGCAATCATTTGCTCGGCAAAAGCCGATTGTACCTGTAAGAAAGCAATAGAAAACAGGGACGAGAGGGAATGTGAGGCGGAATGTTGCCAACATCCGGGACCACATTCGAGGCCACATCCGGGAGCAGTCGGGAACAAGGGCATCAACACTTGGAGTAGCAAAGCATAGATAGGAGGGTCGTGAGTGAGATGGAGCATCCCCCTGGATAGACAAGGGGAAATCAACAATCCTATCCCGAGAGCGGAAGCGGCGGCCGAGACACATGAAAGATCCCACGGTTTAGTGAAATGATCACCCTCAGGGGTTCAAATCCCTAAGAAATCGAATTTTGTAAATGAGACCGGGAAAAGGCAAGGACGAGGACTTGGATTTCTGGTAGCAAAGAAGGTCACCTCTCGAATGCCAACTTGCCAAAGTTAAAGGGCAACCCTTTACCAATTTGATACAGAACTTGGGCGTGTTTCTTAGTCACAATTGAATTGTTCTTTGACGGAGACCAATTTGCACAACAGATCTTGTGCAGAAACCCATAAAATGACGTAAGACGGGAAGATGTGAGCTTTGGGATGAGCTTGAGCCATTCCTTTTTACGACCACTAGTGAGAAACCTGGTCATTTCATTGAAATCAGAGGGAACCTCACCCTCTTCAAAGTCAGGCATATCAAAGAAGCGATTGATGACCGAGGGATTGAATTCATAGATCCTATTGCGAACAAAAACCTTCCCATACTTAGGAGATCGTCGAACAACAATTCTGGTAGACATATTGGCATAAAACTCACACACCACAATATCAATATAAGGAAGAGCAGTATCAATCGTGGTCAACAAATTCTGTTCCTCAAAAAATTGATTCAAATTATACTTGGCAAAGTGCTCATAATATCTGCATTTTTCATCAATAAAAGAACGGGAAATTAAAGCATGAAACCACGGGAAGCTACAATTTGTGTAAAATAGCTCGAGAATGAGCTCTCCCAATATCAAACTCAGAGTCGGATGTGTCATCGGATGACATCACATCCTTCTCTACATCTGCAGCAGCAGCCTCATTTCTTACTTCAGCCTTCATTTCATCACCTACTTCATCAACCATGGCCTCAAGATCAATCTCGATGATCCGGTTCCTTTAAGGCAT
Organism: Rehmannia glutinosa; assembly: GCA_016081115.2. NCBI lineage: Eukaryota > Viridiplantae > Streptophyta > Magnoliopsida > Lamiales > Orobanchaceae > Rehmannia > Rehmannia glutinosa. Next base: position 116,088 of record JABTTQ020002824.1, read on the forward strand.
CAAAATCCTCATCATGAAATCATCGAACTCGAACTCGACTCATTTTGTAGGTGCGAGGCTTGGATGTGGTCATATCCTTGACCACACTTTTGCCCTTCCTGGCTTTACGAACCATCGTGCCAAAGGAACATTATCATCATTGTCTTTGGGCTCATGATGCACATTATCTCTTGGCTTAATAACAAACTGGTTCACATTATCATCGGGATCGAAAGGCACACGAGAAACATGCAAATATTCTCCCCTTTCTTGAAGTACCCTCGAAGTGGTCTTTTGCTTTTTGGGAGAAATTTCAGCGGTAGAATCGAAATATTTAAAATCCTCGGGGAGTATCCTCGAAACCATTTCGAACGTCGAACACCGGGATCACCAAGTGGTCCATGAACAGTGCAAATTACCTCATTATTCGTAGGGTTGTCGGCATCTATTTCATTATCTTTCTTCCCGGGAAGAACAAAGGCAAGAGGCCTCGTCTTGAAATGGAACAGGATGATAGCGGTGGGAGTGGACCTTGGAGAAGATAAGTGTTGTATAGAGTATCTTGGATTCCGTGCACAGGTTCCTAGGTTGGAAGAGTGGGAGATGCATGTGAGATGCAAGGACATCTTCAAGCCCGGATACGGGGACTTCGGAATGGACTCGGGTGCGAGAGATTTTCGGAGATGGAGGAGTGGTGGTGTCGGGAAACCTCTCAGAGGGTATCATCGGTCACAAAAGGCACCAAACCCTCTTTATTTAAACAATGAGAATGCTAGAAGAAATTGGTCACAAGGAATAGCTTCACACAACTGATGGGTTGGTAGCTTTTTCCTAGAAGGCTTCCAAACATGATCAAGACTTTATTCACAACTCATTTGCTTGGAAAAATATTATTATCATTTTTTTTTAATCGGAGAGATCAACTCACATTGACTTTCCAAGGAGACAATATATGTGACTAGTTCGAACCATCAATCCACTTTTTGCGAGATATGCATGTAAGCTTACAACGTAGGGATGTCCAAAAAATCAAAAAAAAATAGAAGAGAAGAAAAGAGATGCGGTGTTTGGATGTCCCAACGGATGTGATGTGCAATGTTGTGACATCTCATGTAATATTCGAGAGGACACACAAATCGAGATACTTCCTTAAATTGGAGAATCTCTCAAAATCCAAAGCCTTGGTGAAGATGTCTGCAAGCTGATTTTCAAAGTAGCAATATACTCAATTCGAATTATATTTTTTCAACTAAATCTCGAATTAAGTGATGTCTAATATATGGGTTTAGTACGAGAGTGTTGATGAATTTTTTTGAAATATAAACCGCACTCATATTATCACAATAGACAATCAGTGTTTCACTTTACAAACCATAGTCCTCAATCATTTGGTTCATCCATAAAAGTTGTGTGCAACAACTACCAACTCGCTACATATTCTAATTCAAAGAATCGAAAGAGATACACAATTTTGCTTTTTGTTATACCATGAGACCAAATTATTTCCCAAATAAAAACATCCACCAGTTGTACTTTTTCGATCAACAACATCTCCAGCCCAATCAGAATCACTAAATCTCACAAGATTAGTGTTAGTGTCTTTGTGTACCAAATCCCCAAACCGATTCTGCCCCTACGATCGAATAATACGTTTTAAGGTCTTTAAATGAGTAACCTTGGGATCAGTTGATAACGAGCACAAAGACAAACACACTTGAATATAATATCGGGACGACTGGCACTCAAGTACAACAAACTTCTGTCATGCTTCTATACAAGGTGTGGTCAACACTTTCAGCCACATCTTCTTTACTCAACTTTTGTGACCCCATGGGAGTCTTCAAGTGAGAGGCATTTTCCAGATCAAACTTTTTCACAAGATTTTGGCATACTTGCTTTGTGAGATAAAAATTCCTTCCTTTAATTGTTTAATTTGCAAGCCTAGGAAGTAACTTAACTCACATACCATACTCATTTCAAAAGTGTAGGACATGAAAGCAATGAATTACTTTAACAGTTTATCGAGAAGGAACCAAAAACAATGTCATCGATACGATTTGGGCAATCATGATGTTGTGGTTTTCTTTTGAATGGGAAAGGTTTTATCAACTTCACCACGTTTAAAACCAATTTGAAGAAGGTACTCGAGTTAGCCTAGGGGCTTGTTTGAGGCCATAGAGAGCCTTTTAAGCTTATACACATGGTTAGGCTTAAAAGGGTCCTCAAAACCTTTAGACTACTCAACAAAAGCTTCTTCATCTAGGAATTCATTTAAGAAAGCACTTTTTAAATCTATTTGGTGAAGAGTTAATCCCAAGTAACATGCAATAGCAAGCAACAAACGTATGGACTTCATGTTAGATAAATGTTTTTATCATGATTTTGATGATTTTGTTCAAATGAGTTTTCATACCAAAACAATGTCCCTAAATGTTGTCCCAATACTTCCGATCGTTCTAAAATGTTTTTACTATTTTCGGAGTATTTCTTGGAGTTAATATTCGTTTTAAAATTGGACAACACTTTTGTTTCAGCTCGACGGTCGCCCTATAGGGCAACCCGTACTGAGTTGAGTTTTGAACAGAAAATGGGGACGTAAGAAAAAAAAAGGGCGGCGGCCGTCGACCAGGTGGGCGACGGTGTGGTCGGCCGGTCGACCGGTGAGCGACCTGCACCGCAAGTTGGATTTTTGTTCCGACTTCTCTGTTTAGTAAAAACGTCAAGCGGCAACCGGTCCCAGTGGCGGCCGGTCGCACCCCCTTCGACCGGTCCCCCTGTGTAAAAATTCGCAGAATTCAATTTCAATCTTATCTCTCGCGAATGGTCGAACCCATGTTTGACAAACTATCCGTTGCGTTTTTGATACCTTTTCCCTATTTTGTGGGATTGATTTCTAACAGCTATATTGATGATTTTAAATGGTTTCTTTTGCAGCAAATCACTCCCCAAGGAGGAGCCAATGTCTGGAAATCAAAGCCAAGACCTCTCCTATAAATAGAGGCTTCATTCAAACAACAAGACAACACTCTATACAAGCAAAGAGCAAACAAAGCAAACACTTTTATATATCTTGTTGTATTAGCCTTAGCTCTTTCACTTGCACAATTTTGAGGTCTAGGCTTTCAATTCTTGATTACACTTGTACTCATATTGTATCAATCATTATTGAGTTGTAATCTTGATTTTGGTCATCATTCAACACAAGACATCCTTGTGAGTATTCTTGTGGTAAGAATACACTGGGTGATCTAGGTGATAGGTGTTTGAAGGTTGTGGTAACCTTCAAAGGTGTTGTAAGAGGGTTGTGGTAATCCTCAAGGTGTTGAAGAGTGTGGTGCTCTTCAAGGTGAAGATTGTGGTAATCTTCACAAGGTGCCGTTTGAAGATTGTGGTAATCTTCAAGAAGAGATTGTGGTAATCTCAAAGGTGGTGTTGAAGAAGAGTGTGGTGCTCTTCAAGGTGTTGTAAGTTGAATTTGTATTAATTGTGGTAATTAATAAAATTCTTTTTCTTTCGAAATCCATCCGGATATCTTGGGGTGGTAGAGGATTAGGCCCTAGGTGGGTTGAACCTCTTTAAATTGACGAGTGTTGTTTTATTTCCGCATTTACATTTCGTCTTTGGTTGATTATTCGAAAAAAGAGGGCAAAATCTGAAAAACCGAGATAATCTATTCACCCCCTCTAGATTATCGTAGCCACTTGGACTAACAAGTGGTATCAGAGCCAAACTCTTTGGCTAGCTCGTTCCGAGTAAAGAGGAAAGATCCATGGCTACGAATGACGCTTATCTCACCACCGGCGCCTCCACCAACAAGCCACCATTGTTCGACGCCAACAACTACGCATTTTGGAAAGACCGTATGGAGTGCTTTCTACAAGGGTGCGGATTTGACATATGGAATGTGGTTATTGAAGGAGTTGATCAACCAACAAAAAAATTGGAGGATGGCACCTCGACTCTAAACCTTTCAAGGAGTTCGATGAAAATGATAAGAAGGCTTTTCTCTAAACGGTAAGGCCTTAAATATTTTGCATTGCTCACTTACCGCCACCGAGTACAATCGCATACGAGGCATAAGGTCGGCACATGAGGTTTGGGAAAAATTGGAGACAATCTATGAAGGGACTAAGAAAGTCAAGCAAGCAAGAAAGACCATGCTTGTTAAAGACTTGAAAACTTTAACATGTATGATGGCGAAAGCATCTCCAAAATGGTGGAAAGGCTTGACAATATTGTCAATCCTCTTTGGCCCTCGGAAAGTCATCTCCGAAGAAGACAAGGTGACCAAGGTACTAAATGCACTTCCCGGCTCATGGTCCGAAAAAGTAACGGCAATCACGGAGGCACAAAATCTTGAGACACTCAAGTTTGATGAGCTTATTGGAAACCTACTCATCTATGAAGTCTATCTCAAGGAGAGGAAAAATTCCAAATCATCCACAAATCAATCGGGTATGCAAATTATTCCTAAAGGTCTTGCTTCTTCTTCTAATAATGCATACTATGATAATGATGATGATGATGAGGAGACGGCCGCACTTGTTCGAAAATTTGCAAAATTTGTGAATAAAAATAAAGCAAGAAAACCAAGAGATAATGCTTGCTTTAAATGCGGAAAACCCGGGCACTTCATTGTCGATTGCCCAAAGCTCGATGAAGAGGAGCAAAAGAAAAGGAAGCCTTTTACAAAAAAGAAGGCTCTAAATGCGGAAGTCAAAACATGGGATGAACTACTCGAATCAACCGATGAGGAAGGAGAAACCGAACACGGTCTCATGGCTATAGGCGATGAAAACAATGAGGTACACTCAAATTCTTCTACTTCCTCCATAGTTGATGACTTGCAATGTGATTTTGATGAATTGCAAATTGAGTTTCAAAAGTTAATCGTTAAATACAAAAATTTGAAAAAGGAGCATAAGGAGATTAAGGTTGAAAAGGAAAAATTATTTACCTCTTATGAATCTTTAGACAAAGCTCATGCTCTTACTCTTACTAGAATTCATTCTCTTGAAACCGAAAAGGAATCGCTCACAAAAGATATTGAATGTTTGAGAAATGACGTGCATCGTTTCAACATAAGTACGGATAAAGTCACAAAAATTTTAGATGCACAAAGAGGTGAGCATTCCAAATCGGGACTTGGTTATAAGCCATTTCAAAGTGTTTTTAAGAAAAATAACCAAGGTCCGACTTTTATACGTGCTAATAATTATAATACTCCTACTTGTTTTTATTGTGGCAAAGTTGGACATTATGCTAATAATTGCAAATTGAGAAATAGCTCAAGACATGTTTGGAGACCCAAAGGTCTCAAGACTAACCCCATGGACCCCAAAATTATAGGGTACCTAAAAGAAATGATTTTGTAGGTAATAGGGGCTATAACAACCATGGAGGATTCGAAATGGCTCGTGGACAGCGGATGTTCACGCCATATGACCGGGAGGAGAGAGCTTTTACCAACATCAAGCTCCAAGAAGAGGGTATGGTCATGTTCGGAAATGGCAAAGGAAAAATTCTTGGAAATGGAGAAATTGGTAACTCTTCTTTCTCTCTTTGTAATGTTCTTTTTTAGAAGGGCTTAAGTTCAATTTGATAAGTGTTAGCCAACTTTGTGATTCAAATTATGATGTTTCTTTTAATAAAGAAAAATGCCTTATTCTTAAAAATGGTAATATTATTTGTGAAGCAAATAGAAAAGGCAATCTTTACAAAATTTGTACTAGTGATTTGGTTAGTCAAAATGTTTCTTGTCTTGTCGCCAATAATGATTTAACGAGTTTATGGCATAGGCGACTCGGACATGTTGGATACAAGAATTTGAAAAATATTTACAAAAACCAACATGTAAAAGGACTACCCAAATTGAATTTTGAAAATCTTGGCTTATGTGACACTTGTCAAAAGAACAAATTAGTTAAGAGTAGTTTTAAGCCCAAAAATGAAATTTCCACTACCAAACCCCTACAATTGCTTCACCTTGATTTGTATGGGGATATTGGTACGGCTAGTCTAAGTGGAAAACATTACACTTTTGTTATAGTCGATGATTATTCGAGATATACTTGGGCTCTTTTTCTTACCAATAAAAACGATGCCGTTAATGAGTTTGTTAAGTTGTGTAGACTTATTGAGAATGAAAAAGAAGATACTATCAAGTCTATTCGAAGCGATCGAGGTGGAGAATTTGACGGTGAATTTAGAGTATTTTGTGAAACCAAAGGATATGCTCATAATTTCGGCTCCAAGGACACCTCAACAAAATGGAGTAGCCGAACGGAAAAATCGAACATTACAAGAAATGAGTCGATCCATGCTTAATGAATTTTCACTTCCAAAGTATTTTTGGGCGAAGCGTAAGTACCGCTTGCTATGTCATTAACCGAGTTTATATTCGTCTAAAATGAATAAAACTCCATATGAGCTTTGGAAAGGAAGAACTCCAAATATTAGTTATTTCAAAATATTTGGATGTAAGTGCTTTATTTTGAATACTAAGGATCAATTGGACAAACTTGATCCTAAGGCCGATGAAGGAATATTTATGGGGTATTCAACCAAGAGCAAAGCATATCGGGTTTACAACAAGACTAGCATGGTTGTTGAAGAATCTATTCATGTCAAATTTAATGAAGCCTCGGGTGTTGAAAGAATACCCAATGACGATAGTGATGAAGAGGATATTGTTGAACCTATTGTTCAAAGTGATGCTCATAATGATAAACCTTCTATTTCATATGATCAACCTTCAAATGTTTCTCAAGAAGATAGGGGTGATACTTCGAATCTTCCCGTAGCATTGAAATTTAAGGGAGATCACCCAAAAGATCTTATTATTGGTGATCCCCTTGATAAAGTAATGACTCGAAGGAATTTTGCCGAGAAAGCTCTTATATCTCAAAAGGAGCCTAAAAATGCTAAGGAAGCTATTGAGGATGAAGATTGGTTTTTGGAAATGCAAGAGGAGTTGAATCAATTTGAAAGAAATGATGTATGGGAATTAGTACCGTGTCCTCCATCTCAAACAATTATTGGTACTAAATGGGTATTAGGAACAAACTTGATGATCAAGGCAACATTGTTCGAAATAAGGCAAGGTTAGTAGCTCAAGGGTATTGTCAAGAAGAAGGTATTGACTATGATGAAACTTTTGCACCGTAGCGGTTAGAAGCTATTCGTATTTTACTTGCCTATTCTTGTTTCAAAAATTTCAAACTTTACCAAATGGATGTTAAATCCGCTTTCTTAAATGGTATTATTCAAGAAGAAGTCTATGTAAAACAACCTCCGGGGTTTGAAAATTTTTCTAGGCCTAATGATGTTTATAAACTTAAAAAGGCTTTGTATGGTTTAAAACAAGCACCCCGTGCATGGTATGATAGACTTAGCTCTTTTCTTTTGCAAAATGGTTTTACAAGAGGTAAAGTTGATACTACACTCTTTGTTTTTGAAAAAGGGCAAGATTGTTTACTTGTGCAAATTTATGTTGATGATATTATCTTTGGTGCTACTAATGAATCTTTGCAAGAAATTCTCCAAGTTAATGCAAGGTGAATTCGAGATGAGTATGATGGGGGAGCTAAACTTCTTCCTTGGACTTCAAATTAAGCAATGCCAAGAAGGTATTTATATTTCGCAATCTAAGTATACAAAAGAACTTTTAAAAAGTTCGGCATTGAAGAAGGAATAACCGTCTCGACTCTTATGGCAACCAATGTCAAAATTGACAAAGATGAAAAAGGCAAGACGGTTGATGAATCCAAGTATCGGTATGATTGGTAGTTTACTTTATTTAACCGCTAGTAGACCGGACATTCTTCATGCCGTATGCCTATGTGCTCGTTTTCAAAGCAATCCAAAAGAATCTCATATGAGTGCCGTTAAACGGATTTTTCGATATTTGAAAGGCACTATTCAATATGGTTTATTTTATCCAAAGAATGAAATCTTTTCTCTTAAAGGTTATAGTGATTCGGACTATGCGGGTAATATTGATGATCGGAAAAGTACTTAGGATCATGTCAATTTTAGGCGATTGCCTAGTTTCTTGGTTTTCAAAGAAGCAAAGCGTGTTTCTCTTTCAACGGCGGCTTCGAATATATTTCCGCCGCATTTTGTTGTACTCAACTTCTTTGGATGAAACAAACCTTAGCGGATTACAAATGCTCTTTTGAAAACGTACCTATCTTTTGTGATAATGTATCCGCTATAAATATTGCTCAAAACCCGGTTCATCATAACCGTACTAAACATATTGAGATTCGACATCATTTTCTAAGGGATTGTGTTTCAAAACGAAAAATTGAGATATCGTTTGTGCCATCTCAAGATCAATTAGCGGACATTTTTACAAAACCGCTAACTTCCGAGACTTTTGCATCAATACGAGCTCGGTTAGGCATAATGCATATTGAATGAGGTCTACGTTTGCATTTTGCATGTCTTTAAAACTTAGGGGCGAAAAATCGGATTCTTGGTTGAAAATTCGGATTTTGAAAATTTTGTCAAACAGTGGGCTGAAGAGGTTGAGGGCAACCGGTCGCCCTCAACGTCGACCGGTCGCCCTCAACCACGACCGGTCGCCCTAAGCCATTTTTTGGTTTAAAATCTTTCTGTCTTCAGCATTAGACATGTTCACTCTTTTTGGCCATTTTTCGTCCCCTTTGCCAAATGCACACTATTGTCACTCAAAATTGATTTTTATGCATTCCATTTATTTCTTGGACCTTATATAGCATGTTTATCATCATCATTGCTCATCTTTTCCGATCAAATGGTAAGAATTTTCCTTACTTTGCTCAATTGGGTTGAACCCTTGAGTTTATGGCCTTTCTTGTATATTACTTGATGAAATTATTTTATGATCATGATGAGCTTAGTTGTTATCTTTGTATTGTATGATGATTGATATGATTTGGTGATAAAAATTTTGGCTTGATTCATTTACAAGGGCTTTATACAACTCTTTTTTTTTTTCACGCCCACAATGTGTTCGATGTAATGTCTCAATGAAAATTTCAACTTCTACATGATTCTCTCGCTTCCAAAAGTCTTCTATACTCTTTGAAATCATGTTTTGGGAAATAAAACGAGCGTATGAACTCTTCATGATACATTTCTCCCATTTTCCTTGGTTTTTAAGCCTAAAATTGCTCAATGGTTGATAAATCGTCTCTTTGGCGCACTTTGATACATTTGTATGATGTTCTTATTGTCCTCACATTCTTTTGATGATTCCAAAGGGGAGAAACAGGAAAATGGCTCGTTAGCTCAAAGAAGCTAATAAAAGCTCGAAATAGAAGCTAGAAGCTATGGCTTGTTTAGGCCATAAGTTGTGAAGTAAACTTAGTCCCATGGTTGTTTTATGGACTTGTTTGCATGGACATTAAGTATTTGTGAGGGGAGCTTCTAAGCTCATGAAGTTATTGTTTATTTTGTAAAAGCTTGTGCTTCTAGCTTATGCTATATTTCTTCTTAATGTGCTTATTGATAGGGGAGCTTTTGTAAAATGTTTTTAAACGGATAGTTTACTCTTAAACCAGGAAAATTATTTTGTTTTTGAAATCGTCCTCTTGAAAATTGTTTTGGTTTGTAATCATCAAAAAGGGGAGTTTGTTAGATAAATGTTTTTATCATGATTTTGATGATTTTGTTCAAATGAGTTTTCATACCAAAACAATGTCCCTAAATGTTGTCCCAATACTTCCGATCGTTCTAAAATGTTTTTACTATTTTCGGAGTATTTCTTGGAGTTAATATTCGTTTTAAAATTGGACAACACTTTTGTTTCAGCTCGACTGGTCGCTACATAGGGCAACCCGCACTGAGTTGAGTTTTGAAACAGAAAATGGGACGTAAGAAAAAAAGGGCGATGACGGTCGACCAGGTGGGCGATCGGTGTGGTCGACCACGGCCGACCGTGTGAGCGAATTGCACTGCAAGTTGGATTTTTGTTCCGACTTCTCTGTTTAAAAACGCGTCAAGGGCAACCGGTCCCGGGGGCGACGGTCGCACCCCCTTCGACCGGTCCCCCGTGTAAAAATTCGCGAGAATTTCAATTTCAATCTTATCTCTGCGCGACGGCCGAACCCCATGTTTGACAAAGAAACTATCCGTTGCGTTTTGCATGACTTTTCCCTATTTTGTGGGATTGATTTCTAATGACTATATTGATGATTTTAAATGGTTTCTTTTGCAGCAAATCACTCCCCAAGGAGGAGCCAATGTCGGAAATCAAAGCCAAGACCTCTCCTATAAATAGAGGCTTCATTCAAACAACAAAAAAAAAAACACTCAATACAAGCAAAGAGCAAACAAAGCAAACACTTTCATATATCTTGTTGTATTAGCCTTAGCTCTTTCACTTGCACAATTTTGAGGTCTAGGCTTTCAATTCTTGATTACACTTGTACTCATATTGTATCAATCATTATTGAGTTGTAATCTTGATTTTGGTCATCATTCAACACAAGACATCCTTGTGAGTATTCTTGTGGTAAGAATACACTTGGGTGATCTAGGTGATAGGTGTTTGAAGGTTGTGGTAACCTTCAAAGGTGTTGTAAGAGGGTTGTGGTAATCCTCAAGGTGTTGAAGAGTGTGGTGCTCTTCAAGGTGAAGATTGTGGTAATCTTCACAAGGTGCGTTGAAGATTGTGGTAATCTTCAAGAAGAGATTGTGGTAATCTCAAAGGTGGTGTTGAAGAAGAGTGTGGTGCTCTTCAAGGTGTTGTAAGTTGAATTTGTATTAATTGTGGTAATTAATAAAATTCTTTTTCTTTTCGAAATCCATCCCGGATATCTTTGGGGTGGTAGAGGATTAGGCCCAGGTGGGTTGAACCTCTTTAAATTGACGAGTGTTGTTTTATTTCGCATTTACATTCTCGTCTTTGGTTGATTATTCGAAAAAAGAGGGCAAAATCTGAAAAACCGAGATAATCTATTCACCCCCTCTAGATTATCGTAGCCACTTGGACTAACACTTCATACGGGCTACATGAGCGAAGGTTTCGTCGAAATCCACCCCTCAACTGTGTGTACCCTTGAGCAACTAATCAAGCTTTGTTGCGAACAATTTTGCGGATTCATCTATTTTGCTTTTGAAAATCCATTTTGTTCCAATGACATTAACATCCTCGGCCTAGGGACCAAAAACCACACATCATTTTTGACAAATTGGTCTAGTTTCTCTTGTATAGCATGTATCCAAAATTCATCTTTTAGAGCTTCAACAACATTCTTAGGTTCGAAATTGGACACAAAACAACATGTTCTCACATTGATACAATCAAGAAGACAAGCAGGCCATTCTTACCATATCACGATAGGTCACTCTACCTTTCCCTCTTGACTTAATACCATCAAGTAGTATTACCAATGATTTGGGGCGTAGGGTGGTTTTTTCAATCCTTGTAGGTATGTCCGCCACGATCCATGATTGGATTATTAGTTTCTTCAATTGGTTCATTGTTTAATCAGTCCGACTCGAGATCACGGCAAAGAAACACGGATGTGGGCTCGGATGCCATCACATTTGGTTCGCATTTGAGGACAGGATGTGGATGGGGCTTGATCACATTCTCGATTACATATGTGCCCACATCCTTCCAGGGCAATCTCAACAAATTGAGCAGATCTACAATATTATCTTCTTTATTCTTTCATGCAATATCCGAGAGATCATCCAAGACAACATTTCTGATTCCATGATCATCTTAGTACGAAGATTATAAACTCGATAGGCATGACTATACGAAATGTAGCCTAGAAAAAGACGATTTGTCACTTTTGGAATCAAATTTACCAATATTATCACGATCATTAAGAACATAGCATACACACCCAAAAACATGAAAATATTTGAGGTTTCACTACTACAAAAAAATGATAGACACCAGGTTTTAAACCGGTGTCTATTAGTACACCAACCGGTGTTAGAGCAGCTGGTGTTAAAAGTCTGGATTTTTGACACGGTTTAAAACCGGTGTCTATTAATAAAACAACCGGTGTTAGAGCCACCTTTGGTGTTAAAAGTCTGAAATTTTTTGACGGTTCAAAACCGGTGTCGTTTCTTTGAAAGACACCGGTTTTAAACGTGTCGTCGAGATATAAAATATCCGATGTCTAAGGCACTAATGTTAAAAGATTATGTATTTAACACCGGTTTGAAACCGGGTGTCTTTTGATGAATAGAACCCAAATTCTTGGTTTATTAATAAATTCATAATTTTCACAAAGACATCAAAACTCACAAAACTAAATTGAACATCAAATTAAACTACTCAATATTTCAAATTCATTATGTCTAAAAAAAAGCAACATAGTGTAAAGATATATACATGAAATCAACCCATCAAGCCAAGAAGTAAAATCCCTAATTTGAATTCTATTGCTCCAACAAAAAAAGACAAGCTCGAGAGACCGCTTTATATCGCATAAATGTTGCTTCTTCAAAACTCTTTTTCGTATGACCCCTTCCAAAAAGCGAATTGCATGCCACAAGAAAATATATATTAAGAAATAAATATATTGCCACATCACTTCTTGAGAAGTTTACAAACCACACACCAACTCCGGGAGTGTTTTGTTATTCACAAAAACTGAGTTCATTTTCCTCTCCACATAGCAAAATTGCATAAGACCAAAACACAAAAATGAACAATTTTTTTGCATATGGATATTGCACCAGCTTTACTAGTGAGTACAATAAACAAAAAGGACAAAGGGATGAACACTCGAATACATATTTTTCTTATTCATGAAGTCATTTAACTTAAGATCTCATAAAGAATGTAATGAGTAAAACTATATGCCATCCAAGGAACACACATAAAAGAAGATTTTTGGTTGGAAAATGAACTCAATAGAAGGCAAAAGCAGAATAAAAGTCTAAAAGATATAATGGATACTAATAACTCTAATGTGATGACAACCACTAGTCATGATTAGAGAAAAAAATGTGTTCAAACATGAGTCAAGAACCGGTGACCATAATCGGAGATAAAATACCCAACTGTTTGTTTATTACGAAAGACGGCTAAGAAAATAAAGAATACTATACCGTAAATGGCAAATTCCATATTCACCTTGTCATTAAGCATCCGGTCGAAATTGAATGTATAATTTGTTGTTCTGTTATTCTTCAAGTCAACATATCACATTTTTATATCAAGAGAAAAAGGAATTGTTACAATAGAGAAAAAAGGAAATATTACCTTGCATATCATGCATAAAATGGACCAAGACATTGAACAACCTATGTACTTTGAGATCAAGTCCATATCCCTAACAACATCTATGTATACTCGCCAATTATGGATCTTCAAAGAAGCCATTATACTTACGAAAAACAATGATTTTGAGAATAAGTGTGAAATTACCGTGTAAACAACGAAATACAAATGAGATAGAATGGTAAATTTCTAAACTAGAACTCTCATACGAGATAATTATCAAAAGTTTGCAAACATGTTAATCACTTTCCACGGAGAAGCTTTCATTTGTATCTCTTTAATCATAAGCCAAATTAATTGTAAACAAGTTCATGCTCATCTCTATGGTTCCCTATGCATATTTAACAACATTTCTTCATTGAAGCAATGAAGCCTCTTGATTTAAGCTATTGCCTTGGGAGATATTTTCTCTCCATTACTCCCCGCTACTACAAGTACTCTGATCGCTAATTGAGACACAACCCCCATTTTTCTCAAATCAAGAAGCAGACCATTTGGTTTGAAATCGAAAAAAATGAGCTTCTTCTTCAGTAAAGAGATCTTAGAGGATAACCGGATAAAACAGTTGAAACAAGATTCTAAAACAATGAGACCAAGGCGAGTTTAAGACTAATTATAGTAAACTAGGTTACATCAAAGCAAAATTTGAAACAATGATTTTTAGACATATTACACCTATATGATCACACCAAAATATGTCAAAGACTTAGATAGTAATTTCACATATGAGTACACCTATAGCTATTTAGCAATGAAAGAACATCTCGTAATCAACTCCCATTCATTAATACGAGGAAAAAAATAGTTTATCATTAAAGCTATCAAATAGCAAATGCTACACTGCTTTGTACCTTGTTTGGCCAACCCTTGCTTTAGCTCTTCAAGAGTTATTGTTCCACTGTTATCAATATCCATACCTTTGAACATTTCTTTCAATCCCATGATATCTTCCTCCGACAGGCGACCCTCAATAACCTACTCATCCAAAAAATATTAAGTTGTCGAGGCTTCAACCCCGAGATTTGCTTTAATTACAAAAGAACCCGATTATCTTTTAAGAGGAAATTTCAAAAACAAGCCAAAAGTTATAGCAGGGAAATGAAGTTTGGGATTATGTCTATACATTAGGACTCAGAAGATCAAAATTTTGAAGCAAACATAAGTCCAAACTGATGAAACTGTATAAATCTCATATAAGTAAATAATTTTCCTTTTTCATTCTTATAGGGAAAATTGTAATTACCACGAGTGCAACTTTATTGAATCGATTCATAGCCCCAATTGTTTGAGCTATTCGAACATGATCGAGTATCAATTTTTCTTTGAAGTTGATGCTTACAAAAGGAAAACGCAGTAAGAATAACACCTCAAATTCCCGATCTCTTTGTGCATGAGTATATTAACAAAATTCACTTTAATTTTTCCATAGACCAAAAACGAAGCAACATATATAATTTGCTATATAGCGGCGGTTTTTGGAGGAAAAATAGCATTATTAATTGGACTCTGATTTCGAAAAAAATAAATACGAAAATAGCAATTGCTCACGATGAGAAAATCAGAAAAATCGTAAATCGAGTTAGCGATTACCTAGGGTTTAGAAATTTGAGATTGTTTTGCCCATTGAGTGAGAATTTCAACAAAGACACGAACATCCTACTTGATTCATAAACTAAAATATGTTAAGAGAAAATCGGAAAAATTGTAAATCGAATAAGAAATTACCTAGGGTTTACAAATTTGAGATTGTTTGGCCATTGAGTGAGAATTTCCAAGTAACAACCCTATTTTAGGCCGAGACGAAGAAATGTTTGGAGATGATAGGCGGCGGAGCGAAGGAGAAAGGAGAGAGAAATGCATCGAGGCAGCGATGACGGAGGAGGAGCGACGAGCGCGCCGCCGATGAGCGGCGCGCGCGCGAGGGGAGGGTGTGAGAGGCGGACGGGAGCGCGGAAGAGAAACAACCACGGGCGGACGGGGAGCGGTTGCGCGGCGAGAGGAGGAGCGGTTAGCGGCCGCGGGGAGGAGGGAGGCGACGGAGTCGGGAGAGGTGAGAGAGAGAGAGGCGCGGGGGTGAGAGCGCGCGGACATTGTTTTTTTTTTTTTTCGATAATAACCCTAATTACTAAGGGTCCTACAGCTTCCTAACCACACCGGTTGTAAAACCGGTGTTAAATATTCCGGTGTTAAAAAATAACGACACCGGTTCTATAACCTTAGGTGTCGAAAGATATGGTGTCAAATCTAAAATAATTTTTATATATGACATTAGGTTTGAAATCCGATGCAAAAACCGTGTCTATTTGGGAATTATTTTACAATAGACTCGGTTCTAGGAAACCGGTGTTGTTTATCAAACGACAAAGCACTAATAAGACACCGGTTTCTTACAAAACCGGTGTTAAAAGGAAAAGACACCGATAAAGTCATAAAATCGGTGTATTTTTGGTGGTGTCTATCGCCAGTTTTTCTTGTAGTGTTTAGTTTCTTTCCCATAAGAATTTCACAAGGATAATATTGGTTTCAACTAGTGATCAATTTAGATTCAATTTTCTTTCTTCTCATGAGATGGCGGATTTTGGCAATTCATACATCCGGTTTGAATATTCGATAGTCCTTTGTCAAAAAGGAAATTTCACGTGGGCAAGTGCATTGGGACCTTTGTGCATTGGGCAAGAATACCCTTTTCCATGTACTTTTATGGCAATTCTCTTTTTTTTTTATATTAAAAGTCGGAGTAGTATGTCCAGTGGGATTACATTTTTTTGAGTTTGAACCTTACAAGCTTATATATGAAAATTATCTTTCTTGTCCTTTTACTAATAAATGAGACCTATTTATACCAAAGTACAATTAGTGGATTTAATCATCATTACATCTAGTGTAATAGGGGATTACGAGGGGACACGTGTCTTCTCTCGATGCGTATGGTAGCCATGTGTTGACACTTGTTGACTCATCACTTTAGCTTGCGGACAAGTGGCACATTGATATGTCATTAAGGCATTGAACCTACTTAGCGGGATGATTATCCTAAAAACACCGCTTGATCTTGCTTGTCTGTATTGAACCGAGCTCGTTTCGTGCCACGTCATCAACTCGGTCGATGATGTCATCCTTGTCGGTCCATGTCACCTTAGACGGCTTACGTCATCATCAGTTGAATGGCCACGTGGATTCATTTTGTCCAGCTCGGCTTGGGTATCATCACTCCCCTTAAACCTTCTGCTTAGGTAAATCTGCCACAAATATGGTACTCCAAACCCGATTTTGGTAAGCCCTAAGTTCAATTTGTTCGATAAATCTGATTGAGTAGATTTTTTGTAAAATCCATTATGCTCGAATGATTCAGTTCGATGGTGAACTTAAAGTATCCAGTAGTTGGATTCTGCAGTAGTGACTTCAATTTCATGTGGTCTCATGCTGACTAATGTACTTGCTCACCCTTATGTTCGACAAGATGGTGTATACATGTTTCTGCTCGATCAAAGGATGTATGTGCGTGGTATTTTTAAGTTATGACACTTTCAGAAATTTGAAATTATATTGATTTTGTTAGTTGTGTTTATTGACTTTTTAAAACATCCCGAACCTTTTGTTTTCCAGAGTTTTAATTAGATTTCATCAGAGACTAGCTTCTTTCATGGCCTCTTGCTCACTTTAGAAACATTTGTTTTGATGAGGGTAATTGATGATTTTTCCTCTATGTAGTTTTTATGAGAAAGAGCCTTGAAATGACTATTTTGCCCTTTTTTGGAGGAATACCTTGGGAAAAACCAAAAGAAAAAGAAAATAATGTAATTTTTTATTTTTTCTAGTTTTCCCTAATTTTTATTTAAAGTTGAAAAATAAAATATATGTTTGACAAATTTTGTTTAATTTAATTTAAAGAAAATAATATGAACATATATTTATAATTTTCAATCTTGTAAATAAAATTTAAAAGATAAAATGAAAAAAATAGAAAAAATATGTATATATAAAATTAAAAAAATTAGAAAACAAAAAACACATATATATCTAAAATTTTCAACCGTAAATTAAAATTAAAGAAAAATAGAAAACAAAAAAAGAACAGAAAAAATATAGACTTATAATTTTCTCATCAGAATTAAAATTAAAGAAAAATAGAAAACAACGAAACAGGAAAGAAATATATATATATTTACAATTTTCTATTATAAATAAAAATTAAAAAAATAGAAAACAAAAAATGGAAAACCGAAAAAAAAAAATGAAAATAAATGTCTTTTATTTTTGTTTTCTATTTTTATTTAATTTTTATTTAATGTTGAAAAATATAAAAATATATGTTGGACTATTTTATTTAATTTAATTTAACATTTTTTTATTTTATTATTTAATTTATTATTATTTTTCTATGTTTACATTAATTTTAATTTAGAGTTGAAATTATAGGTATATATGTTTTTTTTTTTTGTTTTTTAATTTTTATATATAGTTGAAAATTGTAAATACAATTTTTTTGTTTTTTTTTTTTTTAATTTTATTTACTATTGAAAATTATGAATATATGCTCGAGAATACTTTGTTTAAATTAAATTTAAAAAAGTCGAGCACATGTTTTAATTTGTCAACTTTATATAAAATTAATATATGTTCATATTTTTCTTTACTTCAATTTAATCTTATATTTATTTTTGTTATTTAAGTTTATTGAGATATTAAACAAGTCATGTGATGTGCACATGCCCAAGGTTTTCCCCCAAAAAAATGGGGGCAAAATAGTCATGAAAATTGGCCCAACTCAAGTATTTTAGGGATAAAATATCCCCAAATTTTGAAATCGGACTAAATGTGCAGGTTTAGAAAAGATAGTATTTGCCAAACGCAACCCATAAAAAAAATAAAGGACTAAAAGCGAAATCGAGCCAACTTAACGGACCAAAAAAGCAATTTTGCCTCCTAATACTAGTGAGCGTCCATTTTATAGGCATTTGTTATCACTATTTTTTGTTTGTCAACATGATTATCCAGTGATTTCTTGAAAATTCGATTTTTGACAGTACATTACATCAGTTGTTTTATTGATCATGATGAATTGCTAGTTTAATGCTGAAACTGGGAAGAACTTTAGGCTACTAATTTCATTGCCTGGACGATTGGATATTTTTTTTTGTCAAAATTGATTTATAGATTGGTTGTACATTTAATAAAAATTGGGGCTGCTAGTTTCCACTTTGGTTTGGGTTGTACATTTAATAAATATAGATTTTGGTTGTGGATCAGTTTTAACTAATTTGTTGAAGTGAATCATAATGAAAAATTAATGGTATGCTTCAGGATTTTAAGGCTGATGCAATATTTTGGGAAGAGTTTAATTGTTGTTTTTTGGTCTTCATTTACATTATTATCTTGCTTGAAAAGTATTCTATATTTGATCTAATTTTTTTGCACTTAATCTTTTAAAATTGTTTATTCAAAGTTCTTTCTTTTTTTTTTGGGTTTATAGGATTGATGGAGGATTCGTGACGAGCGACAATTGTGCTCCTTCTCCCGAGAGCTCGTGATTTGAACATGCATTTTGTCATATGACATGTTCTAGTAGTACTCTAATTATTGGTTTCATAGTTGGTTTTAATTTGTTTGCAAGATCGGTTATTGACCTTTTTGAAGTTGTGTAGTTTAGTATGTGCGTTGTTTGGAGTTGTTGATACTAGTGTTATTCTTTTGGAAATGATTTTGATATAGATTGGATGAATTAGCATTAATGATATGTTGTTTCTTGCTTTGATGTTTGGTGGCGGATGGTTGTTACTTGCTTTGATGGTGGGATGGTTGTTTCTTGCTTTGATTGTGGGGTGGTTGTTTCTTGCATTGTGAGGGATATAATTGTTGATGTAAAACCAATTTAATAAAATGGTAGGAAATATATATTTTTAAACAAAAAACCAACTTTGTTTAGAATATTCGACATCAGTTTTAAACTCACACTAAAACATATAAAGAGGCGTTTTAAAATGTGAAAGACATCGGTTTCTGGTCATTTTGCTAAAATTTTTAACACATCGGCTTCTAACCGATTTTATTCCTAACAAAATTGATGTTCAACCCAACACTATAACATTATCTTTTATTAGAAACAAAACCGGTTGAAAACTGATGTCGTTTTGATATAACAACAGCGTTTTTACGTGCTTATAACCGATGTTGAATATGCATACATTTAACATCACCGATTACGATATCGGTCGATTTTCACACAAACATCGGCTAAAAAATGATGTCTATTAGCGTTTTTCTTGTAGTGGGCATTATACACGTAAACTGAATAATCGGTTCAAGTTAATATGTATACTCATTTGTGTGAGAAATAGTGGCGGTGGTTTTTTAGGTGATTTGGAGATCGGAGAAGGGAGGAGAAATAGATGATAAGAATCTGAAATTGGGGGTTGTTCATCCATGTATCGCACTATATTTATTTATATTCTCTTGAAAAATTAGATTGACTACCTAGGGATGATTTAAAAAAAAATAGGAGAATGTAGATAGATAAATAAAAGTGGTTTTTATAGATCTTTTGATTTCATCACTTTGTTTTTATAACTTTATCAAGTGAAAGTATTATAAGTTGAATTGAAAATATTACGACTTATAAATTACACTTAGAACTCAAAGTATTACACGTTTAAGCGAAAAGTATCACACTTTGAACTAATTAATTAAAAAGTAGGGTAAATTGCGATTTAGTCCTGTAACTTTGGGGTAGTTGCAACTTTAGTCCTTTATCTTTGAAAGTTGCATTTTGGTCCTGGACAATTTTGCCCTTATGGCTAAATAGCATTTTGGTCCTTTATCTTTCTAACAATAGCAATTTTAGTCCTATAACTTTCGATCATTAACAGTTTTAGTCATTAACACATCATAGCTAATTTATCTAGATAAACCCGATTTTTATAGAATAAAAGATTCACATTTTCTCGACACCTATTTGGTTGAAGCATTCTTACACCTTCTTACATCCAGTCTCTATTTATAGGTTTTAATATGATTGTTCCAATATGTTATCTTGTCATGGTGTTATTGTGCATACATCATCAAAATTTGACGATATGTCCTATCGAGTGGCGGATCCATGATTTTTGAAATTGGGGCACGATAGATTTTAAAAAAAAAGTGCATATAAATATTGTTAATTACTTAAAGTCATAGAACAAAATGCTTTTTAAAATTTTGTAAAAGTTGATTATGTAACGTACATGAAAAATTAATACACATATATAAAAGAGATAATTAGAATAATTAAGAAAACAAGATACAACAAAACACAATTTTTGTAACATTATTGATATTATTAGATTTTTGTTTTTTGATATTTTTAGTTTTGTAGGTTTTGACTTTTGCCATGGTTTATTTATTTAAGTTGCTAAGTCAATTTTTTAATTTTTGAAATTTTATTGTGGGGATTTGTATTATTTTATTTGAATTTTATAATTCTATTTTTAGTTTTTGTAAAAACAGGGGATACAATTTTTGATTTGTACCCCCAATTTTGTACGTAGATTTGCCGTTGTGTCCTATAAGGTAGACATCTTGGATTTCGTGAGACCCCATATATGAATAAGGATATAGTGACGATGTATATAATATTTGAACTAGAACAACACCCGTGTATTATACGAGATTTATCCAAAATTAAAATTTTAGGGTCGCAAATTTATTTGTAATAGTTATAGGAGATCTAAAATACTAATTAGGATCATTAAAAAATAAATTCAAAAATTGAAAGAGTATCATACAAATAGTTCACTTGATTTGAATAAACTCGTGTAAACTATACCATTTATTTATTTCCAAGTGTGTCGTCTTTGTCACAAAAAGAATTTTCAAACCTGTTAGGAATTTTATTGTTTAGATTTTGATGAATGCCATGTAAAACTTAGAATAGAAAGTTGGCACCCCAATTCTTGTTGTAAAATACATTGTAATAAATAAGTGGCCGCCAAGCCGAGTTAAGTCGCCTACGCCCTAACATGCAAGAAGAAAATCAAGATCTGGAAGGAAGACTCTGCTGCGAGACATTTGAGTATGGCAAAGAAGAGTAGACGGGAACTCTATGAAGAAGCGGTGAGATGCGGTGAGTGGAGTATCGTCAAGTCAACTCAAGAAAAGCCAAGTCTCAAGTTGAAGTGAGAAGAGTCATCCGATGATTGGAAAGCGACTCTAAGTCACCTCGGGGAAAGCAAGGAAATGCGGTCAAGTCGAGATAACGTAAAAGATCCGTTGCACGAGAAATCAAGAGATTTACTTAAACAAGTAATATCTCCATACCACCTTTCTCGGAGTGCTCGGTCCCGGAAGCGTGCAAAAGGAATGAACCAATGGGAAGCACTACACCGTGTCGATCTACGAAAAGGTGAAAGAACAATTCATACGAGGAAATGGCAATTCCAAGGATCGCAACAAGACAAGCCAACGCTACGTGCAAGTGACTTTCAAAAATAAGCCTATCTCTTCAACGGGCAAATTTTTGAAAGATCACTATAAAAGGCTCGAGGAGTTTGTTTGAGAATGTGTGTGACATACAAGAGACGAGAGACACAAGTCACAGACTGAACTAAAAACGCCCAAGCAATTATTCGAAGATCTGAAACATTCTCAATCCTCAAGCCTACACTACGAAGAACATCAATCCAACACTCACCTGTGAAGGAAAGATAACTTCAATCGGTTGAAGAGGAAAATCTTTGAAAAATCAAGGGGTCTACATTCCACGAAGTATTGTAGGAAGGTTCAAGGTCGAACCAAGTCTTAAGCTTTTGGAGGGCTTCGTGATCAAATCCAAAGAGCTTGAGCAAGTGAGTTGTAGTAGCAAAGCGTGCCCCTATGAAGAAGGTTCGAGTCGCACACGGGGAAGCCGGTGAGTGATCAAGGCGTCTCTGGGATCGAGTCCCAAAGGATCAAGTCATTTGTGTGATCAAGACTTGTATACGGGATTACCACTTTGTATACCGATCATTACCTAGTGGATTCCTCCGGGAGTTGGAGAAGAGAGGAGTAGAAGAATTACCCCATCTTGAACCTCTATAAAAATTTCATTGTGTCATTTACATTTCAAAGACTTTAATTCCTCGTGATCTTAACTGTTTATATCCATTGATAAATTTGCTATCCACTTGATAATACAAGTACTAAACCAAGCACTAAATTCTTGCTTAATCAAACTTAAGGGTGTTAAGTCTTCCGCTGAAAACAAAACCACAGTCGAGTTAATTTAGAGCCAACTTGGTGAGTTATTCCATCAACAACTCGGTTGAGTCTGTTGAGAGATTAACTCTTGAGTGACTAAATTGATTTGTTCATCAAGGACACGGTGTGTAGTATCAACTCTGTATATTTAAAAGGACTAAATCGAAAATTTGGTAAGGTTTATTCAACCCCCCTTCTAAACCATACACTTACACCCCTTGGGACCTACAAGTGGTATCAGAGCGGTTGGTTCATTGAACCCTCCGCACCGGTTCTTGAACTAGATCTCCAAACTTTTCAAAGTCTCCGCTTTAGTACTTAAACTTTCAAAACTCTTTTTATCATTAAAAGTTATTATCATGGAAGCAAATTTGACACGCATCCCTATGTTCACTATTGAAGAATTTGATGATTGGAAAATTCGTATGCGAGGCTCATCTATCGGCATTACATGATGAGATGTGGATAGTGATAGAAGATGGGCCTCTCGCAAATCTTAAAGGTGAACACAATTTGTCTGATTTAAGAGAAATTTGAAGGAGAAGAGGAAGTTGCTCCTAGACTGTCATGGTTGAAAAACCAAGAACCGAATGGACAAATGATGACAGAAAGAGATACAACCTGGACAATGTAGCCAAGGACATCCTTTACAAAACCTTGGACAAAGCCATGTTCAATAAAGTCAAATCATGCAAAACGGCTAAAGAAATCAGGACAAGTGACATTGATTTATGAAGGCTCAGAGCAAATCAAAGAAAACAAATTATCGGTGGGTCAGACAGAAATTTGAGAACTTTAAAATGATCTCGGAGAAAACCTGGATCAACTGGATGCTCGGTTCACGTAAAATCACAAAGGAGCGTCTCCGCACTTGGAAAGGAATATACAAGGAAATGTGTATGAAGATCCTAAAAAGTCTTCCAAATTGAATGGGAAATGAAGGTCATGGCACCGAGACATTCCATGGACCTATCAAAGACATCCAACCATGAATTATTCTCGGACCTCAAAGCCTACGAGTTTGAGTGAGAAGAAAAAGACGAGGAAGAGACAGTTGTACCCAAAACAATTTTGCTCTAATTGTTAAAGATGGGAAAAGAGTGAGGTCAAAGAAGTCATTGACCCGGAAGAAATAGCCACGATGGTTAAAAGATTCAACAAGTTCTTTAATAAGAACTACAAGAGAGGAAAGGGTGAATCTTCAAGAAGACACTCGGCTCCTCCAAATCAAGGGAAGATAGGCCAACCAAGAGAACGGATCATCAAAAAGTTGAGTATCAAAGGGTCGACAACCCAAGAATGGAAAGAGTCGATCAAAGGTGAATATCTATGTTGGAACTGTAGACAACCAGGTCACAATGCCATTGATCGCTCATATCTCGTAGTCAACAAACAGGATGAAGAAGAAAGAAAGGTCTTGAGAGAAAGAAGACAAGAAAAGAAAAAGGCAATGATGGCTACAGAGATCTTTGAAATAGCCAAGTCAAGAGAGACAAGTGATTCGAGAGCAAAGTGAAGCCGACTACTCAAGTGACTCGAAGAAGAAGCCCCGATCCGCTTGATGGCCAAGGAACAAGATCAACCGACCAAGAAGATGAGGTACACTCTAACTCAACAAACTCGGACACTAGTGATAGTGATCGTGACACACCCACTTCATCACCCACTGATCTTTATGATTCATTAGGCAAAATGATGAAAGATTTTGAACACATTAAATCCTCACACACACTATTGAATGAGGAAAACAAACTACTCAAAAGTCAAACTCAAAGTGACTAAGGAGCCTGAGTACTCTAAGTCAAATAGTCGATGAGAATGAAAGTTTAAAGGTGAAAATGCTAAATTAATAAAGCAGAAATTGCTGCTATAGAAAAGAGGGGAAATGACCTCAAGAATGTTATTGCCTCATTCACTAAGGCATCTAAATCATTGGATGATCTTATTTTGAGTCAAAGAGAATGTGGAGACAAGACAAGCTTAGGATTTAATTCATCCGTGCTATGTCAAACCTCAAAAGTAATTTTGGAAAAAGGATCTTCAAGCCATGAAGAGTCCGAAAAATCCAAAACTTTAAATGTTGCACACACATTCACTCCAAAGCACAATAACAAGCAAAGCGGCCTTGGTTATAAGGGAAAAGGAAAACGGCCGAGTTGAGTCTTATTTGAAAGGGCGGTGAGAAGAGATTGAGAGTTCCTCAAAGCAAACTCCAAACCGAAAATACTCGTAAAAGAGAAGCGAGCTACCAAAAACCCCAGAGAATCTATAAGAGAAATACATATGATGGGAATGGTAGAAAATATCCAAACCAAGTGATTGGAATAATGTGAACTATCAAAGATAGACTTATGGAATATAAGCCCAAATGGCAAAGGCCTAGAACTCAAGAAAGGCCATTCCAAAAGTATAAGAACTTTCATCTACACACATATGCACCAGCACTACACTCTAGGACACCACAATTACCCAAGGAAGGCAATTGCTAAAACACATGTGCATGCATACAGACAAAAGAGACAATTTGTATTAACCTAAAATCCCCAAGTAATTTGCCAGGATTAATTATGATTATGGCACGATAGATGGCAACCCCTTAGAGTCAAATCATTTGGCTATAGGTTGGTTGGATCATCTTATAATTCTAACCCCTCGGGACCGGACAAAGATGGGTACCTAAAACTTAATTTCCTTGATTGCGGGTTCAAGGAACAGTGAGTGCCAAGGAACCTGGTACATGGATAGTGGTCGTATTCCGGACATATGACAGAAATAAGAAAATCTGTCAAAATTCAAGGAAGTTAAAGGAGCAAAAGTCATATTTGGAGGAAATGAAGCTCCTGGTGAAATAAGAGGCATTGGATCCATCAAGAGGAATGGATTAGAAATCACAGATGTTGCATATGTTGAAGGACTCAACTTCAATTTATCGAGCATCATCAACTCGTGACAAGGGTTACAATGTTGGATTCAACATGGGTGTATGCCAAATCAAGGATATTGAATCAAATGAAGTTGTCTTTGCAAGGATGTAGAGAGAAGAATATGTATGTCGTGGATTGGTCCAACCGCAACACCCAAAGACTGCCTACTAGCAAAGCAAAAAAATTGAATCAAGTTGGTGTGGCACAAAAAGTCGAGTCATCCAATTTCAAAACGATCAACAAGCTTGCATGAAGTAATCTTGTGGAAGGACTTCCGGACTCAAAGTATACAAAAATGAGAGTATATGCGCGCATGTCAAAAGGGAAAACAAATCAAGTCATCATTCAAAGAAAAGACATGCCAATCTTCAACAAGAATATTGCATCGCCATATGGATCTATTTAATTTGAGTGGAACCAAACCAAAGATAAGTGGAAAGAAATACACCTTGGTGGTAGTAGATGACTACTCAAGATATACATGGACAATATTCATGTGTAAGAAGAAAGAAACTCTACAAAAACTACCACAAATTGATGAAGAGAATTCAAAACGAGAAGAGTCAAACCATTATCAAAATAAGATCGAGAGGAACCGAGTTTGTCAATGGAATAATAACTCAAGATCTTGTATTGAAAATGGTATTGGTCATGAACTATCGCGAGCAAGGACTCCACAGAATGGAGTTGCGAGAAAGAAGAGAAGCAGAACCCTCAAAAGAAAGCAAGGACCATGTTACCAACGGGGTTACAAAAAAAGATTTTGGGTCAAGCAATCAACACAACTTGCTACACTCAAAACAAATGTATGATAAGCAGACGGTGACAAAGACTCCTATGAGATTTGGGGAAGAAAACCAAATGTTGCATATTTGAGAATATTTGGATGTAAATGCTTCATCCACAACAATGGCAAAGACAATCTAAAGGCTTTTGATGCTAAAAGTCGATGAAGGTATCTTCTTAGGATACTCAGTGAAAGCAAAGCCTACTGAGTACTCAATAAAAGGACTATGGTTGCGGAAGAATCCATTCATGTGGTATTCGATGAGCCAAATGTAAATGGAGAAGACATTGAAGAGTCGGTTTGTTAAGGTGAATCATCCAACCATACTGAGAAGAGTCCCTATCTTTTGAAAGTGGAATTATCAATTCGAAGAAGATGAGATAGTTGAATCTCAAAACAGTGGAAAATTTGCGGCTAAGTGATTACAAGAGAGTCGACCACAGAACACAAAATCGCAAGTCGATCAATCCACTAACTTACTCCAACTTTGATGTAAGATGGTGAGAGACCATCCACCGTAACTTGTCATTGGAGATATAAGAGAAGGTGTCAAAACAAGATCCGAACTCAACAAGAAGCCATGTTCACATGCTTCATCTCGCAAATAGAGCCCAAAGACGTGTCACAAGCATCATTGGACGACACACATTGGATTCAAGCTATGCAAGAAGAGTCAATCGGTTTGAAAGAAATAAAGTATGGGAATTAGTGCAAAGACCCATACATCAAAATGTTATTGGCACCAAATGGGTGTTCGTAAATAAGATGAACGATGAAGGTTACGTGGTAAGAAACAAAGCAAGATTAGTAGCCAAAGGATATTGCCAAGAAGAAGGGATAGATTTTGATGAAACATTTGCCCCTGTAGCAAGATTTGAAGCTATAAGAATGTTTCTTGCCTATGCGACTCACAAGGATTTCATTGTATATCGATGGATGTAAAAAGTGCATTCCTAAATGGTTTATTGGAAGAAGAAGTGTATGTTGAACAACCTCCAGGATTTGAGCGGAAGACTCTTGGAGATAAGGTATACAAACTCAAGAAAGCTCTATACGGATTGAAACAGGCACCCAGTGAGCATGGTATGATACTTTGTCACAATTCCTAAATCGAAAATGGATTCACAAAAGGAAAAGTAGATAGAACACTTTTTTAATTCAAGACAAAAAGAGTATCTTGCTTGTTCAAATATATGTGGATGACATCATTTTTGGATCCACAAACAAAAGAGTCGTGTGAAAAGTTTTCAAACCTCATGCAAAGTAAATTTGAGATGAGCATGATGGGAGAGTCGACATTCTTCCTTGGACTCCAAGTGAAACAGTGAAGGATGGAACCTTCATAAGTCAAACAAAATACACCGGAGATTTAATGAAGAAATTTGGTATGGAGGAGAAGTCTTCTCAGTAAAAATACCAATGAATACATCACCAAAATGGACATGGATGCAGATGGCAAGCATGTAGATCAAACAAGATACTGAGCACTTATTGGATCATTCTCTTATCTCACAAAGAAGCAGGCGGACATCACCTTGCTTTGTAGGTGTATGTGCAAGATTTCAATCTGCTCCAAAAAGAGAGCCATATGACAAAGGCTGACTAAGAGAATATTGAGATACTTGAAAGGAAGCCAAGAAGTAGGCCTATGGTATCCAAAGGAAGGTGGATTCAAGCTAATTGGCTATTATTCAGACTATCTTTGGCCGAGTGCAGAGGAAGAAGAGCACTTCGTGCACTTGTCAAATGCTAGGAAACAGCCGATTTCTGGTTTAGCAAGAAGCAAAATTCAATAGCCACCTCTACACCAAGCGAGAATACATAGATGCGGGCATTTGTTGTGCCCAAGTCCTATGGATGGACAAAGAAGTGAGAGACTATGAAGTTGAGGAAAAAGAAATTCCAATCATGTGTGACACAAGTGCAATTGCAATCACTCAAAATCTGTGTTGCACTCAAGAACAAAGAATATTGATGTCGATATCACTTCATAAGAGATCATGTTGAAAAGAAGGACATCATCCTGGAATATATCTCAACCGATAAACAACTAGTCGACATCTTCACAAAACCATTGTGTGAGTCAAGATTTGAAGAACTCAAGCATGAGTTGGGGTTAATTGAGTGAGTTAACCTTGAGAAGACTCAAAGAAAAGAAATGGAACACAAAAAGTGAAAAAGAGTTGAACATACAAATCATTTCAAGAATCACCAGATCGGAAAAGACAAATGATTACACCGAAGTCGGTGATAAATGAGTCACTAAGAGGATTGTGAGAAGTAGAGTTAAATCGGCTAAGGGATGTCGAGTCACTTATGAGCAAAGTGACAAAACCTTGATCGTTTTGACTAAGCGGGAATGTTTTAAGGAATACGTCAAAGATAATGATGATGTGTACTGAGACATAAAGCCGCACACCAAGCTTATGATTGGATATAAATCTTTGCCGCATTAAATACGAGACATTAAATGCTAAATAGGCGTGCAAAATCTAAGCCGTTGATTTCGATCACATTTCAAAACCACCCGCACGTCCTTTCATAAACCATATTTAAACCGATTTCGTCAGTTTCTCTCTCACACTTCCAAAACTGTTCATTTCTTTCTCTCAAAAGCAAAGGCAAAAATTCTTTCAAGCCCTATCTATCTCCAAATCAATCTCCAAGTTTTTCTTTGATAAAATCCTGAAAATGGCACCAACCTATGATTTTACCAAGTTAGGAAAGCAAATCCACACCGGGTCATCTTGTGGATTTCAACGGAATGATGAAACAGGGTCCGACGACACCCTAGTGAAGAAAATCACCGAAAAGTTGGAAACGACCGGTGAAACCATTTCTAACATTAGAATATCCGATAACCTATGTGGAGGAGGTCGATTCTACGTGAATGCCGAGATTCACGATGAAGGAATAAAGTCGTCATTCACGGAAATCACCGGTGACTATCTCGCAAGGATTTGGTCAACACCGCCACTCACTACCAAGCGAAGGAGCATCGAGAGATTAACGGTTGATGTAAACCTGGGCCGATGCTTGGAAAGAAATAGCCAAGCCCGACTATCTTTGATAAAATAATATACACAAAGAAACAAGAGAATCTTTGAAGGAGGATTATCACAAGTGTTGGACATAGTTGCCAAATGTATCGACATCAAATTTGGCGCTTTGACCAATCTGTCAAAGGCAAAGCGATTGTAATGGCTACAATCATCGCAGAAAAAAGAAGATAAATCAATTTGAGTTTGTCTACAGCAGACTCTGCGAGCGTAGGGAACAAATCCTTCAAGGAAGATGGCACATTTGGAGGATCCCGGGATATGGCCTAGTGATTGGCCGACCGATGGAGGTGAAAGGAGTCCTCTTAGACATGGGAAGGCATTCCATGTTAACAAGAGGATGTTCGAGCAAACCTCTCTGCGCACTGAGAAGAGAGCCTACGCCAAGAGAGCCGACACGAGTGAGGGGGGAATCACCACCTCGAAGATATAGATGTTTCCTCTCCACCCAAGAAGAAAGTGCCCCTGCGCAGTGCTAAGAAATCGGCTGCCCTGCAAAGAAAGAAAGTCAAAATCGCTCCCGCCGCGCCAGTCACCGCCCCGCAGCCGTGTCTCTGCCCCGCAGCACGGTCGAGAAGGACTCACAAATACCTTTCTCCGATCATCAAAAAGAGGAGAATCGAGAAGCCAAGACGGCCCGCTCCTCGAGAAAAAGATACGGCAAAGACGGCCCCGCCCAAGACTCGAAGACACCGTCTCGAACAGAAATCCTCCGGTACAAACTAGAGACGAAGAAGAATCACCAAGCACTCCGAGCTTGAGAAACCACCGAGTCAGTCACCACTCGTGGAGCAGATCTGGGAGACTCGCGGGAGAAGTAGAGTTTCCGGATGTAATTAATGAAATCAGCCAAGTCTGTCAAGGCGTCAGAGGCAACCGGAAGACACATTGTAGTCCACACAAACAAAACACAAAAGAAGGCGATAGAGCGGATAGTGATGTGATGATCCTATCTCCACCTTACCCGGACATCCAAAATCGTCTGCGTGAGTGGAGAAAATGGAAGTTGAGTAAATCAAGGAACAGTTCCAACGGCCTGAGTTTATAGAAGAAGAAGAACCGCTAAACTTCCTCGACTATCTATTGTGCTCCCAAAGAATTGATGAAGACAAGCGCCACGGACATCCCGCAGATCTTCAAGGAAAAAGAGAAAGAAAAGCAAGCGAGAGGAAGCCGAAGCACGTGAGAAGGCCAACATCGCCTATCTCCACACCACGAACACACACATCCTCTCCTTGATGTCTTCTCCGACGGATGATGAGGATCCAGGAGAATGCCTTCTTTGCTCTGAAGAGTTGCAAATGCAGCAAGCATTGTATGAATCGAGAATCCTTCACGAGCAAAGATCGATGGAGGGACCAGGAGAGTCCTCGAACACACTGAAATTGATCCAATGGGAGTGGTTCAAACAAATCGCCATCGTTGTTTGTTTTGCCACCATTTCCCACTCACTCGGAAGAAGGCAATAAGGGACTTGGCGATGAAACCGGGATAATGGGGACCCGATCGATCCAACCCCTATTGAAGGTGTGTTACCACCGCCCCAAACGGTGAACATTCAATCGAAAATGGGAGCTTGGAGAAGAGTGACCCCATTCAAGTCACTCACCGGTGGTGCACGGTGGGAAACTCCTCCACCGCGGCAAGGTCGGAGGATGCTGCAGATGACTCCACAACAAATCAAGGAGGCGAAGTCGAGAAAATACAAACACAAGAAGAACAACAAGTTGCCATCAACGAAGCTCGGGACATTGAGACTGTCTCTGGTGAGGTGCCAACCGCTCGAAGGCTAATGTGGCGATGCAATCGAGGCACGAGGAAGGAACAACCCTGGAGTTAACACTGGGCGATGAAAGTGCAATCCATGGGGTTGAGACTCAATGGATGCCACCGCGAGAAAAGACCCTAAGACAACCGTGACTGACATCAAGCCGAAAGGGAGGACAATGCCTCGGCAAAAAGAGAGACTGCTGGAGATAATGAATGCCCACGGGAGGTTGAGACTTCCGGGGTAAAAAAGAAGTCAAGAGAGAACATCCCTCCTGCTATTATCGACCCACCCGAGAAGGAGATAAGCGCACTTCATGATTCCAGGATAATCGATGTAACCTTTCTCGGGATCGGAAGGCGAAGAAGTTCGAGTCATCCCCCGTGACAAATCCAAAATACTGTTGCGGATGTTCCAAGCACGAGCAAGTCGATCCTAAGACTACTCGTCAAACCTTTAACTTTGATGATGAGCCACCAATGGAAATCTCATCATCGTCAAATGACGCTCGATAAGGCCGAGGACGTCTACTCAATTGGAGAAATCATTTGAGACCAACGAAGGTTTGTTGAGATATTGAGGCTCGGCAAAGTCGGGTCCACTTCATAACAAACCCCGGTGAACAAGAGACCCGCGCGCGAGGCTCCTCAAGTCTGCAGCAGGTCGATTCCTAAAAAAGAACTTCACGCGCACCGCTCATCATCGAACAAATTCCGGTTGGCGGGGATGAATCCTTTATAGAATCTTTTCCTTTTTCCCTGGAGGTACCCGACCTCCATGAAGAGTCGAGAACGAATCGCGCACGCTATCACAGACCTGCACTCTCCCGTCTTTTCATCAGGCACCATTGTTCCGGTGATTATGATTTTGAATGCATGGCCATCACCGCAATGGAAGAATCACCAAGTCCGTGAAGTGTTCAAGGCATTATTCGCTGAGATTGAACGGATGGGGAGGCATCGGCCTCTATGGACATGCGATGGACAACAGAGATGCCAATCTCACTGCTGATTTAAGAGGCATAACAGTCCGGATCGAGGGAATGGTGGCAACAAAGAAAGAAACAATGCGTGTGGAACAGGTTAGATACTTCAGGACATTGTTCAACAAGTCAGCTGGTATGGAGAGTGAAAATGCCTGATGCAAAACGGTGAGAGAACATATTGAGCACATGTATGAAGCTCACATTGCCGAGATTAAGGCATTGCGTGAGCAAAATAAGAGTGATCTACACGTTTGGAAGAGACCATGAATACAAAATTCAGCCTTCTCACGGTGAGATGAAGCGATTTCAAGCAGAGTACAACGCTACTCGATCCGAATTTCGTCTTTGCATACTCTGCAGCAGACTCAAGACAGAACTCTACCATCAAGCAGCTCGACTTCTTGCTTGCAAGTCTGTTTCAGCGTTCTCTCTCTTTTGATGATGCCAAAAAGGGGAAGAGGAATACCTAAAGCGCAAGGGGATCTGAAGTTGAGAAGGAAGGAGCGATTTGCGAAGGGAAAATCACCGTGAGGAAGTGTTGAAACAAAAGAAAGGAAAGTTTGTTGAGGGGAAGGATCGACAGATGTGTGACCTTGATGATTGCACAAACCCCCCAACAAGGTCTGTCACGGTGACATTATCGTGACAAACTCCCAGTGACTCGCCACTCCAACACTCTGCTATATCTATGGCCGAAAAGAGAAAAACTATTGAAGCAGGGATGAAGGAAGTGGAAGGAAGAATGGATGCCCGAGTTATGAACATCTTGAAAGAACATGGAGGCATTCCGGTAGACATAAACACTTATGCCATCTCGGATGTCGGAGAGAGCCACGATCGTTGATGAATTTAAAACGCTCGAATCGAGGGATACTTTGCAAATATGTCTATGGCTCAAGCTTGGGACTTGTATTGGGAAAAGGGTCTCACGTTATGTGAAGAAGGCCGACAGCAACAGACTACCTAAGCGATCACTCTCTGCTGGTCACTCGCTGGTCACTTTTTGGAAAGAAGAAGACCCCAAAGACTGAGATACGCCCCAGGTAGAGGAAGAAGCGTGGTGGAGGAAGAAGCTTGCACCAGGCCTCCGCCCAAAAACATTGAATACGTGGATCCGGGAAAGAAATGAGGGATCTATTTTGGTGGGCTTGACCAAGTAGCAAATTTGCAAGTGGCTAAAAAAGAACCCGAGTATGCAAAAAGATTAGAAGAAGAAAACAAGAGACAAACTCAGCTATGGGAGGAAAGACAGGAAAGATTAAGAAGAGATGAAGCCGCCGAGGAAGGCATATGAAAAAAAAAAGAAAGGCAAATTGACGACGAGAAAAAAAGAAGAAGAGAGAAGAAGATCTTGAACAAGATGAAAGAAGGAGACAATGATGGAGATGAAGTGTTCTTTGTCAACCTTCGTGTATTTTATTATGTAAATACATACAATGTAAGTCTTCGAAATAAAGCTATAAATTCTTTATTTTTCGTAGTAGACAAATATGTGCTCGATACACCTTGTAAACTTGATTGTGTAAAAGAACAAGAATGTTATGATCAATAAAAGGATTGATTAACGCATACATTCTATGTCAATACACTATCTATATGTATCATTCTTTGTTTGCATTTTTTAATGGTTTAAGTTTTGGCATCATCAAAAAGGGGGAAATTGTTAGGAATTTTATTGTTTAGATTTTGATGAATGCCATGTAAAACTTAGAATAGAAAGTTGGCACCCCAATTCTTGTTGTAAAATGCATTGTAATAAATAGAGTCGCAAGCCGAGTTAAGTCGGCCTACGCCCTAACATGCAAGAAGACAATCAAGATGGAAGGAAGACTCACTGCGAGACAGTGAGTATGGCAAAGAAGAGTAGACGGGAACTCTATGAAGAAGCGGTGAGATGCGGTGAGTGGAGTATCGATCAAGTCAACTCAAGAAAAGCCAAGTCTCAAGTTGAAGTGACGGAAGAGTCATCCATGATTGGAAGTCGACTCTAAGTCACCTGGGGAAAGCAAGGAAATGCGGTCATGTCGAGATAATCGTAAAAGATCCGTTGCGCGTACGTAAATCAAGAGATTTACTTAAACAAGTAATATCTCCATACCACCTTTCTCGAGTCTTGAGTCCCGAAGAAGCGTGCAAAAGGAATGAACCAATGGGAATCACTACACCGTGTCGATCTCTAAAAAGGTGAAAGAACAATTCATACGAGGAAATGGCAATTCCAAGGATCGCAACAAGACAAGCCAACGACGTGCAAGTGACTTTCAAAAATAAGCCTATCTCTTCAACGGGCAAATTTTTGAAAGATCACTATAAAAGGCTCAGGAGTTTGTTTGAGAATCTGAGTGACATACAAGAGACGAGAGACACAAGTCACAGACCTGAACTAAAAACGCCCAAGCAATTATTAGAAGATCTGAAACATTCTCAATCCTCAAGCCTACACTACGAAGAACATCAATCCAACACTCACCCGTGAAGAAAAGATAACTTCAATCGGTTGAAGAGGAAAATCTTGAAAAATCAAAGGGTCTACATTCCACGAAGGATTGTAGGAAGGTTCAAGGTCGAACCAAGTCTTAAGCTTTTGGAGGGCTTCGTGATCAAATCCAAAAGAGCTTGAGCAAGTGAGTCGTAGTAGCAAAGCCATTGCCCTGTGAAGAAGTTCGAGTCGCACGAGAAGCCGGTGAGTGATCAAGGCGTCTCTAGATCGAGTCCCAAAGGATCAAGTCATTTTGTGTGATCAAGACTTGTATCCGGGACTGTTACCACTTTGTATACCGATCATTACCTAGTGGATTCCTCCGGGGAGTTGGAGAAAAGAGGAGTAGAAGAATTACCCCATCTTCGAACCTCTATAAAAATTTCATTGTGTCATTTACATTTCAAAGACTTTAATTCCCGCATCTTAGCTGTTTATATCCGCTTATAAATTTGCTATCCACTTGATAATACAAGTACTAAACCAAGCACTAAATTCTTGCTTAATCAAACTTAAGGGTGTTAAGTCTTCAATGAAAACAAAACCACAATCGAGTTAATTTAGAGCCCAAACGGTGAGTTATTCCATCAACGGCTCGGTTGAGTACATTGAGAGATTAACTCTCTTGAGTGACTAAATTGACTTGTCCATCAAGGACACAATTGTAGTATCAACTCAGTATATTTAAAAGGACTAAATCGAAAATTTGGTAAGGTTTATTCAACCCCCTTCTAAACCTTACACTTACACCCTTTGGGGACCTACAAAACCCCATCCTGTTCTTAACTCTCGATATGGACATATAAAGTTGACCATGAGATTGTGATAAAATTATTTATATTTGGGATTATAATTTATCCAATTTTCTTTTAGAATTGATATTGTGAGAAATTCCTTTATTTTGGTATTTATATTTTATCTTTTAGAGTTGAGATTTTAATCTCGTAATAGCAAAAAATCGAAACTAAAAAGTGCATATTAACCAAATATATTTTTGAAAGATACACTATCCGACCTCGATTGATAATTGAATAAATTAGTTTGTTTTAATTTTAATTGTTGGGATAGGGTCATTTATATCTATGATGAGCTTATTTAATTTGATTAAATTTGGATTGAATTATTTATTTAATTTGAATATAAATGGTTGTGGGTCAAACCTGGATTTAATAATAGTAATTTGAAATATACGTTGGAGTTAGCATAAATCGGGAACTAAAAGGTGCATATAAACCAAAAATATTTTTGAAAGATAGTAATTTTTAAATAGTAGCATAGATAAATTATTGATATTTATATTACTTCTTATCTCTTAAAGTTGTTATTATATTTTAAATTTGTAATCTCTTAAATTCAAAATTTTAAAATATATTATTAATTCAACTTTAATTTTTGTAGATAGCACTTTGCTACATGGATAATTATAAAGTAGAATTTGTGGAATTGGAAGAATGAGGAGTTGACACATGTCAAAATTAATTTTAATTGTTGGGATAGGCTCATTTATATCTATGATGAACTTATTTAATTTGATTAAAATTTGGATTGCATTATTTATTTAATTGTGATATAATTGGTTAATGGGTCAAACCTGAATTTAATAATAGTAATTTAAAATATACGTTGGAGTTAACATAAATCGGGAATTAAAACGTGCATATAAATCAAATATATTTTTGAAAGATGTTAATTTTAAAATAATAGCATAGATAAATCCTTGATATTTAGATTATTTCTTATCTCTTAAAGTTGTCATTTTCTTTTAAATTTGTAATATTTTAAATTTAAAAATTCAAAAATATATTATCAATTCACATTTAATTTGTAGATAGTAATGCCACATGGATAATTATAAAGTAGACATGTGGAGGAGTTGACACATGCCAAAATTAATGGGGTAATGACACGTGTCAACTTTGTTTTCTCTTTCAAGATATAGGGTTGATATACATATACATATATAAACATATTAAATATCTTAAATTAATTAATACATTATACGGAAAATTCCTCAAAAATGTGTTGGATATACATATAATATACATATATAAATATATTAAATATATTGTTTTGTTGTAATATTGATTTTGCCAAATCGATATCTTTGTTGATTAAAAGTTTGATTGGATTTAATAGTTATATAAGGAAATAGGAAATTTAATTATTAAGTTGATGATAAATTGATATACTAAATCAATTTATAATTGGAAGAATAAGGTGGTGACATGATTTGCTACGTGGCTAAATATGAAGGTGACACGTGGATTTGGAAGAATAAAGTGTTGACACGTGTACCAAATCTTAGGTGAAGACATGTGGCATCTTGTTTTTTCTTTTTAGTATACTGAGGGTTGATTATTTATAATATTCCGTGGATGATATTGCCATTAGCATAAATATGAGGGATTTATGGTTAGAATTATATTTAGGGATTATTAGGACACAGACGGTAATTTTCTTACGGTTATCAAACCAATATGTTGTTAAGGACTTAATTTAATTAGAACCTGATAATGAATTTAATTAGAGTAACTTAAATAACCTATTACATAGCTTTTCAAAAGTACTTTATAACCATTTTCTAGATTAAAGAAATTACGCCACCTTAAATTTGCAGCATCATCATTAAGTTGTGGGAAGCATGCCAAAACCTTAACATACGCATTTGTTATCAATAAGTCAAGGCCTGTTGGGAGGCCAACTCATTTGATTTCTAGATGAATTATTAATTTTAAGATATCCTCACAATTTACCATTTTACTTTTTCCTTTATGCTTATCCATAATTGGCTAAAGGAGAAGTGAGGACCCATTTCTTGTACTTATCTCTTAGCCCATTAAAATAGTGATCCAAGCCAAACCCAATTCTCACTTTTGTCTCTCAAACACGAGAAACACACCAAACCCCTCTCTCTGTTTTTACTCCGGCGCTCGACCAACAGTTGAGATAGAGAGATTGAGGGCCTATTTGTTTATGTTTAATTTGTTCATTTTTAGTTTGAGTTGGAAATAGAATTTTGAGAATTTATTGGTTTCGTGTGGAAATTAGGATTGTGTCTGGATGAATGAATTGAAATGTGTTTTATGCGGGGTTGGAAATGAGATTGTGTTTGGTTTGAGTAGTTTTGAAATATTATTTTATGTATATAATAATTGAAAAGTTGGTAGTGGTAGAGTCCACTTCAATATTTTAATTGAATATATAATATTATATTTGTAAGATTATAGTTGGTAGGTCCCATTAGATAGTTATAATTTAAAAATAGTAATATTTTAAGTAGATAAAGTTGATAATGGTGGGTCTCACATATATAATTGGGTTAAAATATGAAAATAGTGATTGATAAGTAATGATGAGTAATGTAGGGTAGTGTATATGTTTGAGAATAGAAATTATAGGTTTGAGGTGTTGTTTTATGTGAAAAATAGAAAATGAAAATGATGATTTCAATTGGAAATTTTATAAACAAACATGATTCCATTTTTATGTATAGTTGGAACCGGAAAGAAGCCATTAAACATAAACAAACAAGGCCTCAAGTTTCTCTTTTAATATTTTCCTACACATAGAATTGGATACTTCAAATTCCTATACAACAAGGTCTGGGCATTAAACTACCAATTAGCTATTTAGTGATCAATCTTGTGTAAGATTTGGGCTGATTCTCCTAGAAGCCGTGAGTTGCGGTGGAATTTTGGAAGGGAAATCTTGGTTTATCAAATGTGAGTACATACATTTATTTAATAAAATTTAGAAGAAAAACAAAGGAAATCAGTGATGCTGTACACACGAGTCTGTTTCTCATTATTTCTTGATTTTGGATTTCATTTGTTTGTAGTCTTGTGATTCTATGTTAATAATAGTTAATTAAATATATATATATAAATAAAAAAAAGAAGAGGACTTTAATTCCAAAACCCCAATTAGTAGACTGATTTTTAGACTACTAGCCACAATTATTAAAGGAATAAATGGTGTAGGTAAGAGATTGATTTCCAGATTGTAATCCATTGCCTATATCTTTAAAAGACTAATTTGGAAATTGGTATTTATAAACCAGATTAATTTTGAAATTGAATAGTGACTAATTGGAATATAAGGGATATTTAGAAACCTTAAGAGCTGATACAATTTCTGAAATTTTGGATCGACCTTGACATTATCAGGGGATTAATTTAATAAATCTATTCAAGTTGGACCTGAATCTTATTCTTTTAACTACTTAAGGGTTAATTGTCATTTTTTTAGTTTAAAAATTATTAAAGTACTACTAATAAATCAAAGGATCATATTGGTTAAATCAATATCTGATCATTATCTGGACTTCTGTAGAAACGAGGTCAAAGCCTAATAATAATAATTAATAAAGTGCGGGAGATGAGATCGAACCCGACAACTAGGACTTACAACTTGCACCATCATTGCGCGTATCATTAAAGCACATTTGAGTCAACGGTAGGCAAAATGTTATTTTTCTAACGAAAATTAGGTTTGCTTGAAATTTCATAAATTTCACGACATTACATGTTTCATCAAGTTCACGACATTAAGCAATTTCATGATTTTATAATATACACCATTATCACAAAGTTCACCGATTTAATTTAGTTTGTTAAAGAAAACATAAATTGTATCATTCACGGTTTGAATTTACATGTTCATTTGCATTATAATTGTGTAACTGCTTGACTTGGCCTTTGGGCAAATAAATGTCATTTTGACAAAAATATTGACTGTTTGAGTCTATTGAGGTGTGGGTAGGGTGGACAATGGATCGAACAGATTGTCTGTGGTCCTTGTTTGACTACTCATATGCCTAATCCCATTTTTTCGGTCGGGCCGGAGACGGCGCGAGTAACTTGGGTCGTAGAACGGTATATACATGAATATGACGATCTCGGGCAAAAGCCCAGGCCAAAGAGACATCAAGCTTAGTGGGAGGGATAAGGTGACAGTGGCTTCACCAAATATTATTGGAAGCAATAAGGGGAATGGACAAGGTCGAGTGTCCGATCAACATTGATCCTACGTTTCTTATTTGGCCGATTTGACGAACTAATTTATTAACTATTTATAATTTGTTTTGAAAATGAGATATCCACTATTTGTTTTGAAAAAACCGGGATATCCATTGACGTTTGAAAAGTAAAATATTTATCGTACTTAACTAATCGTGGTCCAATATGCATTGCATCATTGATAGAATCCAAATTAATGTCTCAATATTGAGTTGCAATATATTCTTGATCATTACGGCAAATAATTCTTAAGTGCATCATTATCATGCATACATAAATATTTTAGACACAATAAGTACTTTTCTCAAAGAAACACTTCATATTTCATTAAACAAATATTGCATTCCTCTACCCCAACCCATTGAGCTCGTTTAGCTCACCCCACGATTTCTATAAAAAAATTCGAAACCGAATGTTTTGAGATCGAAGAGATCGACACGAGACTTCTAGCTCGAGTTAACTCTACATAGCGATTTCCGCTTGAATGGCTTATATCACAAAGACTTGAACAATATAACTATTTTATCTTGTAATAGTTAGGTGAGTTACAACTCTACTATAATTGTATGTTATGATTTATAAACTTCCGATGTATTTATATTTTTAGTTTTTTTGTACTTAGTTAATAGCTCTTGTTGAGCCTAAGTTTGAATATTTGGGGTTGTACCTTATTGGATGCTATTATATTTTATTGGGTATATAAATTTGAACGTGATATGGACAATTGTCCGAGATCCATTTTCTCAAAGAAAATTCTCCTCACCAATAGTTAATTACATAAATATAATAAATATAACAAAAAGTTCTTAATATACCCAGCTCG
Source organism: Rehmannia glutinosa (assembly GCA_016081115.2). Lineage (NCBI taxonomy): Eukaryota > Viridiplantae > Streptophyta > Magnoliopsida > Lamiales > Orobanchaceae > Rehmannia > Rehmannia glutinosa. The sequence goes on from JABTTQ020002824.1 coordinate 156,357, forward strand.
ATACCATTTTGAGCAAAACACTTAGTCATATAAGCCATTGATGTGCATAAGAGTATTGTTGGTATTTTGAAAATATTAAATAAACCCAGTGAACCAATTTTGCAACAACTTGAAACTTACAGACCGAAATTGCTTAGGTATGAAACATATAAGACCAATTTTGTAAAAATAATCAAATTTACAGACCAATTTTGCAAATTCAATACTTATAGGACCGAAATTGCAAACCGCCTATAGTTATAGGAGCAATTTTGCAATTTTTCCTAAAAAGTATTACTACATGTTTAAGTGAAAAAGTTTTATATTTTGAACTTAATAGTATCGAATGTTGAATTAAAAGGCATTATAATTTAAATGAAAATATATGTTTTCAAAGTAACAAAACTTATATTATTTATTTGCAAAGTTATATACAACCTTGTTTAAGAGTATCACATTTTACTACAAAAAGTATCACTTTTGTTCTAAATAGAATGTATTTTCAAAGTAACAAATTGAAAAAAATAAATACATGTTTATATGGAGTCACTACATATCTTCGATCTCCAGCACCATATTAACATATGTAAAAACTTATATAGGACGGTCTCACGGGTTGCATTTCATGAGGCGGATACCCTGCACTCCATGACCCACCCTTTTTCAAAAACCGGTGACATTTTTGTAAATATTGGGCTATCAAGGAGGTGTTATGATAATTAAAAATTAGTAGTTTTTTTCTAAAAAGAATCACTTTTACTCCGAAAAGTATACGTTATGGCGGTGTCATCGGTGGCACATTATATCCACTCGGCGGTAGCATTTTGTAATATTAGGCGGTGACATAGTATCACTTTTGACTCGAAAAGTATCTCTTATTATTAAAAAGTGTCACTTTTACACGTAAAAGTATATTTTTTCAAAGTAACAAAATTGATATTATTTAAATGAAAAGTATTATAGTTATAAGTGAAAAGTATTATAAGTTGAACTTAAAAAGTGAAAAGTATTACACGTTTAAGTAAAAAAGTATTATACATTGAACTAAAAAGTATTACTCGTTGAATTAAAAGTGTTACTTATATATAGAAAAGTATGCAGTTTCAAGTGTGATGATTTCATCCATTTTTTTTTCCTTTTTCATCTTTGTATCTCGTTTTCCTTCCTTTCTTCATTCTTCATCTTTTTTCTTTGTTTCATGGTTGATTTAAAAGATTTAGAGGAGAGAAGAAATTTCAAATGTGAAATTTTAAAAACCTCTATTAATGGAGTTCTAAAGTTCTTCTAAGAGAACGCACTAAGTTCAATTATGTTATTTGTATCCAAGGAAGAAAAACAAAACCCATCACAATCACAAGAAAAATAATTAAATTGCGAAGACCCAAAACATGTAATTTTTTTTCTAATTTTCTGTGACTAAAATTGGTTATGCATCAACCTCCACAGCTCCACATATGTTTCCCTGCAATTTCTTCATCATCTAAAAGATCTTTAAAAAGATTTCAAACTTTAAATAAATCCATTAAAATAATAATTAGAAACACACTCAAAGTCTGTCTGAAAGCTTTCTATAAAAGATATAAAAGACAAAATGAATATAGTAAAGAAAGATGGATCCATTATCATAAATTGATTAATGATTTCAGTACAAGGAATAATAGTACTGTGGCTGATATATATAGCCATAGTACCGAATATATGAGCAACATTTGTAACAATATAACTGGTTCCAATGAGCAAGGGAAAACAAATAAGATCTGCCACAGTTGGCACATAAAGATAAGAAGGAATATTATGCTAACAGAATTATTCCTAGGAAATGATAGGATGTAATGCAGGCATACATTTTATCATTAGACACTCTTGATATCATCATGATGGTTTTCAGGCCCCTCAATTCTAGAGAGGTCTTAAAAACAACATTCAACTTGTTTCTAAGCCGAAAGAAGAATTGACCTGACAAAGGTTTGGTCAAGGCATCAAAGAACTTGTTCAATGGCGGGGGATATGTTGAACAGAAATAGTCTTAGTTGTAACTTTTTTCTCTTACAAAATGTAGATCAAGCTCGAAGTGCTTAGTCCGGGAATGAAAAATTGGATTAATCAAAGTAAATAGCCCCTAAGTATCATCCATAGTGTGGTAGGCTTGTGAATGGAAAAACCAAGTTGATCGGGAAGGAGTGGAGCCAAAGAATATCATATGTAGTATGTGCAATCATCTACTTTTTTAGCACTCCCGAGAGATCAAATGGGGCCAAAATAGATACATGAACCTATTGTGGACCTACAGTCATCAATATCGGACCCCCAATCCGCATCGAGAAAGTTGTAAGCTTTATGACGGAACCGTGACCAAGAATAAACCATAATCACTAGTTCCAGATAAGTATCTCAAAATCCTCTTAATGACCTTCCAATGACTATCCGGGGTTGTATTGATTCACTTTATTGACACTATAGGCAATGTCTAGTCTAGTCATGGTAGCATATTAAAGTCCTCCAACAAGTTGTCTAGTAATGGTTGTCCCTGGAATTTTGATAAAATAGGATGAGAAACCATGGGAGTGGCCAATCCTTTAGAATTGTAGACATTCCGCTTTCTTTGAGTAACTCTTGAACATACTACATTGACTAAGAAGGATACCCTTGTTGGAATAAGTAACTTCAATTCCTAGAAAATAATTAAAAATCCCCAAGTCCTGGAGAGAGAAAATGCTATGGAGATGATCAATAACACTACGTATGTCGGGATTGTGAGAACTAGTGATGATAATAACATCCACATAGGTGAGAATCATGATATGAGACACACCCTGGTGTTTGAAGAAAAGAGAGTTATCCGCCTTAGACATAGGAAATCCCAATGATTTGCAAGACCATGGTTAATTTTGAATTCCAAGCCGGGAAGCTTGCCTTAAACCATTCGAGGACTTGTGGAGCTTGCAAATAAGTGCTTCTCCAAAGATAAGTGCATTTCTCGAAGCCGTGACTTGTTCCATATAAATATCGTATCAAGATCCCCATTAAGAAAGGCATTATCAATATCAAGTCGTTGAATAGTGCAAGAATTAACCAAATACGATGGATAAAACAACTCGAATGGTGACAGCCGAATAACGGGTGAAGGTCTCGTGGTAGTCAATCCCTGGTAATCGAGTAAACCCTTTCGCAACAAGTCTTGCCTTGTGTTTGGCAATAGAACCATATGAATTTTTCTTCAATTTAAAGACCCATCGACAACAAATCAACTTTTTGTGCGGTAGAAGATGGGAAGCGGGGAAGAAGAGACCAAGTGTGATTCGAATGAAGGCATTAAACTCTTTCACCATAGCATCCTTCCACCGAGGGATAGCAAGAGCATCTTGAAAAACACGGGCTCAATGTTAGGATCGAGAACAATCGCATAAGATTTAGGCCTATAAATTCCACATTTAACGAGTCAACATGGGGTGACCACTGCATTTCTGTTAATATCAAAAGAATCAACAGGCTTAGTAGGGCGGGCAGGGGAATCATCAGCACATATTGGTAAATCTATGGTAATAGTGCCACCAGAGATAGATGTGTTATGAGGGATTTCAATAGGACGGTGAGAAGAAGAGCTGGAAGAAGAGGAAGATGGAGTAAGATTTGAACCAGGTTGAGAAGGAGAGGAAAACACAGAAGGAGAACTCTCAAGTGTGGAGTCAGAAGAGGATGGCCGGGGGATATTATCAAAGGTAAGAATTGGTAAAGATGCAGAAAAGGGACTGGGAAGGGTGGTGGATGAATGAGGGTTGGACTGAGTGTGTTGAAAAGGTAATTTTGTTTCAGTAAATATGACATTTTTGGTAATGATGATCCTTTTGTTGGGTAATAACACCTTCTAACCTTTATACTGGGAGCTATAACCAAGAAATGTACTAGGAATACTTCTATACTCAAGTTTATGTTTATTGTAGGGTCGGATATGAGGGAAGCAGAGGCAACCAAATACCTTGAGGAAGCGATAGTTTGGTTGTTGTCCTGTAAGGAGTTCATAGGGAGTCTTGAAATTAAGAGTTTTGGATGGAAGCCTATTGATGAGAAATACAACAGAAGTAATGGCATCATCCTAGTAAATTTGAGAAATACTAGAATGAGCCAACAAGGTAAGAGCAGTTTCAAGGAGGTGCCTATGCTTTCTTTCAACAATGCCATTTTATTGGGGAGTGTAAGGACAAGTAATTCTATGAACAATACCAGACTCAACAAAAAATTTACTCAATTGTTTGAACTCAGTCCCTCCATCAGACTGCACAATTTTAATTTTTTCATTTGCCTAATTGGTTCTCTACAAGAGTTTTGAAGTGAGTGAAAGCATTAATAGTTTGATTTAGACTTGAGAAGATATAACCATGTGTATCTAGTATGATGATCAACAAACCGACATAATAGGTGTATCAATTGGTGGATTTAATAGGGAAGGCCCCCACAAATCAAGTATGAATTAAGGCAAGGGGTTCACAATATTGATGATAGACAATGGAAATGGTTGTTTATGACTTTTTCTTGTAAACAAGAAGAACAAACAGAGGTATTTTTACTATCATTAAAGGAAAGATTACACCCTTGTAGGACTTTCTTTACAATGTCATAAGAAGCATGTCCCAATCTAAAGTGCCAAAGATCTAAATCTTGTCCTTTGAGATGCATGACATTGACTACCTTGGAAGGAAAAGACTGAGGAAGACTGGAGTAGCTAGAATGAGTATGGTTGAATCGAGAAGACGGTGGAGTGGAACTGGATAGATGAAATTTGTAAAGACCATTGTCAACACTCCCTTTGAGCAAAATTTTCCCTGTGACTTGGTCCTTCACCAAACAAAAAGATGGGTGAAATTCAAATACACCTTATTATCTTTAGCAAACTGAGATACACTAATCAAGTTTTTAGTAATAGAAGAAACATGAAGCAGATTTTTCAACATGAAAGCATGATTATGGTAAGGAAATGGTGGCTGAACCATAAAAGAACCAATATGAAAGATATTCAAACATGTGCCATTGCCCATATGAACTCTGTCATTTCCTTGATAGTCATTAGAGATGCTGAGGTTCCCAAGATCATAAGTCAGATGGTTTGTAGCTCCAGAGTCAGGGAACCAACTAATATCAGAATTAGTCTCTTGAGTTCTACTGACCACATTTACAGATCCACCTCCAAACTGTCCTGAGTGGTTGCTAGCATGGTTTGGAGTAGTGAAAGAGATGTTGTTGTGTGTAGAGGGTGGAGTGAAACTGAGGTTGCTTCTATGGAAGTATTTATCAGCAGTATGACCCGGGACAAAGCAGATTTGGCATCTGGGCTTCCAGTTGGAGTTCCAATCCGCCATCCCTTCCTCGATAAGCTTCTCCGGAAAGAATCTTTGCCATCTCTAGTGTTGTAGTTTGAGAAATTACCTCGACCTCGAAACACTGGTGATGAACCACCCTCATGTTGCTAGAGTCATGAGTGGTGATGTTAACATTCGGTGTGGAACCTTCGGTGTTGATGTGGCTTCCATCCAAGCCTTCGATCGCTTCATAAGCGAAAGCAAAGCAGGCATGAGCCTCCATTAGAGTTTATGGTTCAATTATAGAATTGATTGAAACCATTACAGGGTTATACTCAGATCCAATGCCGGAAACAATATAAGCAATTTGACTCTGTTCACTTATCTTTTCCCCAGCTGTAGATAACATATTACCATAGGCCTTAACCTTATTAAGGTAATCTCTTATAGCCATGGATCCTTTCTTCAGTGTCTGTAACTAAAGCTTGTATTGCATAATCTTGGCTCTAGAATGACTTGCAAAGCCTGACTCAAGGCAATCACAAATTTCTTTGGATGTGATCAATCCAACAAAAGAGTAACAATCGATTTCCAAAGAAGAGAAAAAGAAGCCAAGAAGCTATAAGTTGATCTTGTCTTTCCCATATAACAAACTCGGGTTGGGAGTATTTCTGTTTGCCGCCAAAGATCAGTGGTGAAGCGGCCGGGGTATTACTTCTCCTGTCAAGTATTGCTCTAGACCATAGCCATTGATAGCAAAGAAAAATTCTTGTCTCCATATGAGGTAGTTAACCTCATTCAACTTGACTCCAATAAGCTGACTCTAGGGGTAGATAATCTGACTCTGGTTTGTAGGTGTCGCCATTAATAGCTAGAATAAGCGAAAGATGAAGAAAGGTACCAAGGTACAGAGCCAGGACTAGTTATGGGCTCTGATACCATGAAAGCTTTCTATAAAAGACGTAAAAGACAAAATGAATATAGCAAAGAAAGATGAATCCATTATCATAAATTGATTAATGATTTCAGTACAAGGAATAATAGTATCGTGGCTGATATATATAGCCATAGTACCGAATATAAGAGCAGCACTTGTAACAATATAACTTGTTCCAATAAGCAAGGAAAATAAATAAGATCCACACACTGGCACATAAAGATAAGAAGGAATATTATGCTTGAATTATTCCTAGAAAATGATAGGATGTAATGCAGGCGTACATTTGATCATTAGGCACTCTTGATATCATCATGATGGTTTTCACCGCCCATTACAACAAACAAAGGTTTTCGCTGTTTTTGACGTATACACACGCAAGGTAGAAATGGCAAGGGTGGAATGTCTCATGGAAACTTTGGTGAGGGTAAAGATGGAGAAGAAGAGAACATGGTTTTGCATGTACAACCTACGAGAGAGAGAGAGAGACGTGCGCATATGTATTGAATTTTGGGTTTATTTGGATTTTGGTAGTGGGGATCCATCTAACGGATCTAAGTCCGTGAGACAGTCTCACAATAGACATACTCAACATTTTTTAATACTGGAACCATGGAACTTACTGGTGGAATATGCCTCAATTTATATCATACATGACTACCATGTGGTAGGATGTGTTTATAACCGATACTAGCAGTCCACCCGTGCAATGCAATGGATTATATATTAAGTAAATGTAAATTTAACATTTTAGTTATTTTAATTAATTATATTCAATATATTGTTTAATTGTAAATTCATTATTTGCTTTTCATACAACTGGCCATTACTACATTGTTTAATCAACATTTTCTAAATAAACAAAAAAAAAAAAATGAACTTTCAAATAAATAAAATTCCAAATATTTTTATTATATAAAAATAATGAAAATAACAAATCGGAGCACAATTAATCTTTACTGAGGCTCAAAAAATAAAACAAACAAAATTCGCAATAAAAATTAATTTAATTCTTTATGAATTTCCATAGCAATTTTTTTATCCTATTCGATATTTCCAACCATTAATTAACACAATATTACAAATTAAATTCATTATGAGACAAAGAAAAGTAGCACAAATTATTGCTTATTTCAATACATAAAGTTAACAAAAAAAATAATTTAAAAATACACAAAAAGGAAAAGGACATGAATACCCCATTTTCCATACTCAATCACCGCACAATACCCATTTTCCACGATTTTGGACAAAAATACCTAGGGATGGCAAAATCATGAGGATCCATCCTCGTTGGTACCCGAATAATTAGGGATGGGGAATCCCCGATTAATTAGGGGATGGGAACGGGGATGGGGATTCCCCGCTTTTCTGAAACCGAGGATGAGACGGGGATGATATTTATATCCCCCGTTCCATTCCCGTCCCCGTCACCGCCCCCGATTAGATGAAACGTGGATTCCCCATCCCCGTCCCCGTTCACCGAAATATATATTATATATATATGTATATATATTATTAATAGTCTACTAAAAATAGTTGTTAGTGAGAAGTGTTTATGTTTATATATTTGTTTATTTTATTAAATTGTAAAATTAAACCCTAAAAATTATGAGTTTTATATTGTAATGATTTTTAATTTTTAAAATTACAAGACTTTGTATTTTAAAAATTGTTGTATTTAACTCATTTTCTTAAAGTATTTTATATTATGGAGTTATTATAAGATTAGCTAGTGATTCATGATATTTCATCTATTTTAATTATTAATTATTTTATGTAAAAAAATATTTTTTTTATTAATAAATACAAAACGGGGACCCCAATTCCCCGCGGGAACCCCGTTCCCCGAATGGAGATTCCCCATCCCCGTACTAGATGCCCAAAATGGGGAATGGTATGGGGATGGTATTTGAAATGGGATTTGGGGACGGGGATGGTATGTCCCATACCCACCCCGCCCCCCCATTGTCATCCCTAAAAATACCATTTTCCGCTGAATTTTGACAAAAATACCCATTTTCCGCTGTTTTTTTGACAAAAATACCCATTTTCCGCTGATTTTTTGCGTTGGTTGCTTTGTTGTTTCTCTGTTATTTCTTTGTTGTTTCAAACATGTTTGTTGTTTCTTTGTTGTTTCATACTGTTTCATTTATGTTTCTTATATGTTTCACTTAGCCAACTTTTCATTGAATTCACGATTTGCATGGAGAAAAATCTCGAGTTGTTGGTATGCTACAATGGACAATGGGAAGAAAATAGAGAGTATACCAACTTTGAAATAATAAGAATATCGATTCCAATGGTCGCACATTCAAGACACCCTAAACGAAATCTTGGAACAACAAATTCAATTAAGAAAATTTGAGCTTACTTGTCCATCATCGCTACGAGAAATAGACACGTACAACTCAACTGTCACCAAAAAATACTTTGTATTGACTTCCAACATCGTAGAATTATTGAATGCATCAATCAGAAGCGGGGAAAGACCTACTAGTAACAACTTTGCTAGAGTGCGTGAAATCTTTAGTTCAAGATTAAGCATGCAAACATTGAAATGAAGCAAGATCAACATTTACAATGATGACAAAACAAAAAGTTGAAGAGTATATGGGGAAAAACTACACTATTTCTCTAAATTTAAAAGCAATTTACTACAAACTTTTATCACATGATCCCCCTGTTTAACAATTGTTTCTTACATGTTTCATTTATGTTGCTTAGATGTTTCAACTGATTACACCATCATAATTAAGATTTACGTAACAACAATTCTCTAAAATCATTAGGAAGTGGAGGTAGAATCTCAATGTCGTTGTCATCGTCATCACCATTTTGCAGCTTCAACTTAGTATAATTGTGAAGCGGATCGAGCCTTGCTTATTCATTCTATATCTCAAACGCTTCGACGTCCATAGCCCCCCCAACAATAAAGTGTTTGACATAACAAGCAACAAAAATCCAACATTCACTACAAAAGAAATAAAAAAAAAGATACACAGTCAGATAGATAACACAACAAATTAAAAGCAATAATAAAGAATAAAATAAATGGAAAATACATAAAAGAACAAAAAAACATAAAAGAAACAACTTCGAAACAACATCGAAACAAACGAAAAACTTCAAATCACAAAATAATAAAAGAACAGAGAAAAATCATGCATCAGCAACACAAAATCCCCTATTTCTTTTTCAACACAAAATAATACCCTACCATATGTGGTCTCCTTTTTCTTTTTCCTTTTCAATTTATAGTCCCTCGGTCCTCTCTTTAGGGACGAGAATTACAATTTTTGTACAGCTCTTTCGGGTAAAAATTAATGCATTTGTTAATTTTCTCTTTTTTTTTTCCTTTTCTGTTATAGTTGGGAAGTAGGTGAGTGGGCTTGTTCTAGAAGAAATCCTTTTCATCTTTATGAAGTTTTTAAGTGGTTTGATTATTTTTGAAAGTTTTGGATAGTCAAGATGTGATTTTTATTCGATTTGATTTTTGTTTTTTGGTTTGTTTTCCAAGAATTTTGAAGTGAAAACACTATTATATTTCCGGGAAAAAGGGTGCTTTGGTTTTGTTGATTTTTTTCTTTTCATAATTATATTTTTAGCTTTTTCTTTGTGTAGTACAACTAAAAATCATTTTTAATTAGATCGCATCTAAAGAATTTTTGATATTTTTTTCTCCATTTTTGAAGAGAAGTATATGTTTTTCCTTTACAAAAATTTGAAATTTGGTAAATATTTTCCAAATACCAAGAACAACTTTTTCTCACTCCAATTTTGTAATTTTAAAGTCACAAGATTATGGATCCGTTAGTCAAGCTTATGGATTGATTTTTCGTAACGCAAGAAAACAAAAAGTTTCGATTTTTCCATGAGATCTACATAGTTTCCTTCAAATTAATTATATATTTTAGTATGAATGAACACGTCCAAAGATCTATGTCGACTCTTCTTGACAGGATCTTAACTTAAAACAAAACTAAACAAATAAATTTCTTGTTTCGAAGTATTCATTGTTCACATATTTGTAACTTGTTTTGTTTAAAAACTATCTTTCTTAAAAATATCAGCAACACATATGGAGAGGAAGGTGATGAAACCAAAGGTAGGGTATTTTTGTCATGGGATGTAGTGGGTGGGGTATTTTTGTGATGGGTGGGTATTTTTGTCGTTTTTCTAAAAACCAGGGTATTTTGTGTAATTTTCTCAAAACAAATGTTAAAAAAGCCCAATTGGGATCTTGCGGAAAAGAACCCAGTGGGAGTGGGTAGCATTTGTAATGCAAAAGAAACCAATCCAGTTGAATTAATCCATTCTGACTTGTGGCTGTGGATTGCTATTTCTCTTTTGCATAGTAAATGAGCCCATTAACCTAAATACAAAAGATATACATTTCAACGAACAAATCTTCTTCACCTTCTTTACCCTGTCAATTGGTTTCCAAAGAAATCTAGAACATTGTTTTGCTCTCCCATTTTCTCAATCAAATATCTCAAAATGAAGTTTTATTTTCATATTTACGAAGCTATTTTCATGTTTATTTTACGATTTTAAAATTTTTTCATGAGTTATTTTTTCATTTTATTGTTAGGATCTGTAGAAAAAATAAGAAAAATCGCCAGCTCTATACATTTTCTTGTACGATCTATAAATTTTAGAGATTATATATGGAAATGGATATATTACAAATGTTCTTTGTTAAATAACTTGTATTATCAGGAAATACAATTAAAAGAATTCAGATCTTATTGTGATATTGATAAAAGATTTTGTAATTAGTTTCAAGTTAGTTACACTACTGTTAAAGTTAGTTACACTACATTTTGGTTGTTAGTTACATCAGCACACACACCCAGCTCCCTCTATAAATAAGATGTAATCACCTCTATAAATACACAATTCACATATATGAAATCAATTCATATTTATATCTTCATTATGGTATACAGAGCCAGTTGATAGCTCAACTGTTTTTTTTCCGGCGATGGTTACACAACCGATCTCCATGATTTCTTCTCCAATTTCGATTATTGGATCAACTCCACACTTCATTCCAATCAGCGTTCGTCTTGATCTTGGCAACTATCACTTTTGGAAAGCTCAGGTGCTATCTACACTCCGAGCTCATGGCTTCGATGGATATCTCTTTGGCACAATCCGTCCTCCGCCGGAGTTTCATCCTATTTCTGGTACTAGTAATTCTGAATTGGTTTCGAATCCTGATTATCAAATCTTGTTGTGACGTGATCAGTTCCTGCTTAGTTGGCTCTTATCCTCTATTGGTGAATCAATGTTAGGCCACGTGAGTCAATGTCACCATGCTTATGATGTGTGGTCTGTGTTTGAAAAGTTATTTGTTACTCAATCCAAAGCTCGAGCAATGCAACTTCATTTGTCTCTTGACTATGAAGAAATGTGATCTTATAATTGATAAGTTTCAATTGAAGATGAAATATGTGCTGATGATTTAGGTTCGATTGGGCACACTATTACTAATGACGAATTAGTATTTTACATTATTGGGGGTTAGGAACTGATTATGAATATATGATTGTTAATCTAACTACTCGTGTTGATCATGTTTCATTGCAAGAGGCTCATCTATTCTACAAACACATGAAATGCGTTTGCAAAAATCAAGTTGCTATTGGTACTCATACAACTATGCAATCCTCTGCATTTTTGCAATCTCCTTCAACTTATCTTGTTATGCATTATGATCATTCTCGAGGAAGAGGTTGATTTTCTAAAGGGCCGTGGTCGTGGAGGCCGTTTCCAATGATATAACAATATTGGGCATGTTTGTCAATTATGTGGAAAGCCAAATCATCTATCATGCCAGATGAAGTGTTTCAATTTTTGATGATGTCCCCAAGTTCCTAGAATCCGAGTCTGTTGAACCCATAGTGATAAATACTCTAATTAAATTTGAAGCTGAGTAATTTAAAATTGATGATAATCTTGAAGAATCAGTTGAGTCAGACCAAGAGGCCAGGGACTTGGAAGAAAGAATGAAATCATGTCAATGAGGCTTCCACAACTCAATCTCCTGCTTGTGATGCTTTTAAGGCAACTGAGGCATCAGTATGTAAAAAGGAGAAGTCCACTGGTGTCAATGAAGTTGTTGAGACAATTGAGACCCAGTTAGCTCCCTTACTCCAACCATATGTGAGATGGATGAGAGACCATCCACCTGAGTTAGTCATTGGAAATGTAAAAGAAGGAGTAAGGACAAGATTCAGGACTCAACATGAAGCTATGTTCACTTGTTTCGTTTCTCAAATTGAGCCAAAGGATGTATCACAAGCATTGGATGACACTTATTGGGTTCAAGCTATGTATGAGTTGCTGAATCAATTTGAAAGGAACAAAGTTTGGGAATTAGTTCAAAGGCCTACTCACCAAAATGTCATTGGTACAATATGGGTATTCACGAACAAGATGAATGAGGAAGGATCTGTTGTGAGAAACAAAGCAAGATTGGTATTACCAAGAGGAATGTCTAGATTTTGATGAAACATTTGCATCTGTTGCTAGATTGGAGGTACTAAGGATGTTTCTTGCATATGTTGCGCACAAGAACTTCACAGTCTATCAATTGGATGTGAAGAGTGCATTTTTTAAAGAACTTTTAGACAAAAAGTCTATGTGGAACAATCTCTAGGTTCTGAGCAGAAAACTATTGGACAGAAAGTCTATAAGCTCAAGAAAGCATTGTACGGTTTGAAACAAGCAACAAAAGTATGGTATGATACATTGTCTCAATTTTTAATAGACAATGGATTTAACAAAGGAAAAGTTGATAGAACACTCTTCAGAATTCAAGATGGAGAGAGTATTTTGCTTGTTTAAATATATGTTAATGACATCATCTTTGGATCCACAAACAAAGAGTTGTGTGACAAATTCTCAAACCTTGTGCAAGGGAAGTTTGAAATGAGTATGATGGGAGAGCTGACTTTCTTCTTTGGTCTTCAAGTCAAGAAAATGAAGGATGGGACCTTCATAGTCAAACTAAGTATACCATATATTTAATGAAGAAATTTGGTATGGAAGAAAAGTCATCTGTGAAGATTCCTATGAATACTTCTATCAAGATGGATATGGATGCAGAAGGTAAGCCAGTGGATTATATAAGATATAGAGCACTTATTGGGTCATTGCTCTATCTAATTGCCAGCAAACCAGACATCACCTTTGTAGTAGGTGTATGTGCAAGATTTGAGCCTGCTCCCAAATAAAGTCATATGATTGCAACTAAGAAGATTCTGAGATACTTGAAGGTTAGCCAAGAAGTTGGCTTATGGTATCAAAAGAAATGTGGATTCAAGTTGATTCGATATTCATACTCGAGACTATCTTTGGGTGTAGAGTTGGCAGGAAGAGTACATCTGGTACTTGTCAAATGCTTGGGAATAGATTAGTTTCTTGGTTCAGCAAGAAACAAAATTAAATATCTACATCTACAACTGAGGCAATATATATTGTTGTAGGCGGTTTGTTGTGCCCAAGTCCTATGGATGTGGCAACAACTGAGAGATTATGACATTGAAGAGTTCCAATTATGTGTGATAACACAAGTGCTATTATAATTACTCAGAATCTAGTATTGCACTCAAGAACAAAGCACATTGATGTCGGATATCATTTTATAAGAGATCATGTTGAAAAGAAAGAGTTAAGAATGAAAAGCGCAATTGATATATTCACAAGGCCCTTATATAAATCAAGGTTTGAAGAACTTAAGAATGAACTTGAATTGATTGAACTGTGTTAATATGCTCGGAAGACTCATTCATCAGAGTTCAAGATGGGAGAATTGTATTTCAGAAGAGTTTTTCTCGATCAACATAGTAAATCAGCTTATTTAGTCGTTCATCAGAATTGAGTTATTTGAACAACGGAGTCTCCATCGTGAGACTAAAGGAAGAGAGAAGCGAGTTAAATCATAAAGGAAGAAAGCTGACTTATTTATGAACTAAGAGACAAAACGAGGTTGTTTGTATTAAAGCGGGAATGTGGTACAGTAAACGTTTGTGACAGTAACCTATGATTGGCTATAAATGTTGCTCGCATTAAATAAGACGTGATTAATGCTTTTTGCACATTTTAATCGATCCGATCACATTTCAAATTTCAAGATCCCGAAATTATCTCTTTGTATCTCATATATATCCAAATTCACTTTTTCTCTCTTCTCACTTTACATTTTTTAAGCATTTGAAAAACTCTCAGCACTCTTGATTTTGAAAAGCTAGCGGAGAAAGTGTACTCCGGTGCACTTGTAGACGCTGAAGGCCTTGTCAAGCATTCTGCTGACATTGATAGGACAAGGAAACTTATCGGCACCTGGAAAAGTCGTTCTTCAAGTGTCTTTCAATGGAGATGGTCCACACCTTTTAGGAAGAAGTTGCGATGTTATATGTGAACGTTGATGTTCACGATGATGGCATTCACTCTTCAATGAATGGAAAAGATGTAAAGTTGGCTGCAAACAACTTGACAGAGCTGCTACATCTCCCACTCACAGAGCTTAAAGATTATGAGTTCGACTACATGAAAATCTGGAAGGAGATAGCCAAAAAGGAGGTAGCGATGTGAATCCCTCAACTACCAAAACAACTATCAAGGAAGAGTACCACAAACCGATGGACGTGGTGGCAAAGTGTGTGGACATCAAGCTTATATCTTACAATCAACTATCCTAAACTAAATTGATGGTGATTGTTGCGATCATGGAAGAATTAGAGGTGAACTGGAGCGGATTCATCTTTGATAAATAATGCCAAAACACCTAGAACGTCAAGCTAGAGGATGGAAAATTCAAGAACACCCTGGGCTATGGGCTAATCCTGGAGTACTCTGCGGGAGAAGAAGGGTGTGCCCCTTCGCAAAGAGAAGCCCTTTCATGTCAACAAAGGTGCTTAATGTAAACTTATTAGCTGCTTAGAAAAAGGCGTACGCAAAGAAGAAATGCGAATCTGAGGGCAAATCAGCTAAAAATGTTCCCAAAGAGATAGCTGCCCATGTACCCTCTCTTGAACCATCTCACGTTGCCCCCAAGGTATCGAAGAAGCGAAAAACAGTTGTGCCCTAAAAGAAAACTTCCAAGAAGCAGAAGAAAACATCTGATAAGCCTGCAACTGAATCTCCTGCAGCTGAATTAGCCATTCATGTCATGGTTGAAGGTTCGAACAAGGAGGAGGAAGAAGTCCCCTTGGAGAGGCGCTCGAAGAGACGACTTGTGAAGAAGTTTGTTGTAGCAGGCCCCATTGAAAGCGCTACAACAGACAACAGCTATCCTCAACAACCAAGGAAAATATAGAAAAAATTGTTGGTGACACAACTGCACCTGTGATTGATAAAGTAGATGTTGAGACAATTGCTGGAGGTGGTGACTCCATCTTACCCCAAGTGGGAGAGGAACTAGCTGCTGAAGACCCTACTGCCTCTGATGAACCAGGATCCCCAGCATATCCTGAGATTGAGGCTAGGCTGCATTTGTGGAGATTATGGAAGTTGAGCACCGGAGAGGCCAATTCATAAGGCCCTAAATGATCGAAGAGGAGGAATACATTTTTGAATTCCTGGACAATTCATCTGTTGTGTGTGCTCTAGATGAACTAAATTCCACCAATGTCCTTTTCGAGAAAAAGGAAGCTAAGAAGGCAAAGGCTTTGGAGAAAGCTAAGGGTTCCCCGCCTCACATTTGCCCTTTTTCAGATCCCAATATCCCTGGAGAGTGCCTTGATGAGTGGTGAAGATCGGCCTATCGAAGGAGATGATGCTCATATTATTTTAACTATAATAGAATTATTTTATGCATTGCACATTATCATTTTTTTTTATTATTTTATGTTGCTCTTAAATTTATATAGAATAAAAGATGGCCCAATTTTAAAATTTGGCTCACGTAAAAAAATTGATAGATGACATAGAATCATATTATGTTGTTGGAGAAAGAAATGAAAGGTGTATGAAAGATTTAGAGAGAAATTGTCCTTTATGTAATAAAAATTAAATCGATTCTTAAACAATAAGATATATTTTCAAACAAGCAAAGAATATTTTATTATTTTTAAGGTAAGAAAATATAATATTTTATTAATTGTTATATATAGCTTTAATTTACATAAACATAAGGGTGACAGCTTCCTGCAAGCACCTCTTTCTGTCCTCTTTCTGTCCTTATATGTATTTGTGTATGTGTGTCAACGAATTACAAAAAATGCTATATAAATCAAACAATAAATTATATAAATATGTTTGCTAACCATAAATATGTAAATTGTTCCATCCAAACGCACCATTTTTAATCAAGAAAAAAAAAGAAATTAATAAAAATTAAAGTCAAAATTAAACTAGATAGAAAAAGCGCCAAGTCATTATTCCCACCCACTAATGAGATATCCAACATTTAGTTTGTTTTTTATAAAACGCGAGAGAAATTAATTTCCCCTTTGTTTCTCCAACCTAAGTCCTAGTGCATATTGCCACGGATAAAGCGACGTTGAGGTATGGGCGTCGATCTTCTCCTTGTATGAACTCGCGAGATGCATCTATCATCTTTTGCCACTAAGTTCAATCGGCAAAGTCTTCTCCATCCTCCTGACTACCATCCTTCCGTCCTTCCATTTCTTGCACTTCGCACGAAACTCCCTTCTTCTAGGATCAACTAACGTAATCTCTTGGTGAAGTCAATGTTGAAATCTTTGATAAAATCCATGGGAATAAACTATCATGACAATGAAAGTAACACATTAAAAAATAAAATATCAAAAGTAGTTGCAATAATTAAAACTCTTATTATTTTCTATTAAGATATTGTATTATATATATCGTCCAATGCATTTCAACAATTGCTATCATGTGTAAAATTAATTAGTTGATGTCTTCTTTCACTACAAACAAAAAGGGAAATTCTGGCGAAAATATTATAATGGAAAGATTGTAATAGAAAATCTATATATTCGATCGAATCGTACAATATAAAAAAAAGTTGTAATGGAAAATTCAGTTTATAATGTTATGTACTTCTAAGATATGGTGGGTACAATAAACCTTACCAAGTCAGCCTTTCGTGATTGCGTTACTTTTGTAACAAAGTAAGGATTTATAGGTTGTTGGGCCAGTCCAGCCTGGAAGATCTCCATACCATAGCAATCACGGCTAGATTTTTTTTGGCGTGTGTTTGTACTAGTACCAGAGCCACCTTTTTTATTTATCACTAAGAAGATTAAAAGAAACCATGAATAAGTGAATCACATGTTGCAAGAATATCGACAAGAAATATAAATATTAGAACATACACGTATTAACTAGTTCTTGTGTTGACTCTTCATGTTTGATCTCTTGATGCCTTCTCTGCACATCCTTGATCTCTTCATCATCACCCATAACATTCTCATTGTCATCTTGTTCAGTGTCATCATAGTCATCATCACCATAACCATCACCAGAGCCTTCATTATTATCCTTATCATCATCATCAACATGTTGGGAGACCTGCTCCTGCTTTTCTAAATTCTCGCGCATAAATGGTGACTTTTTTTCAGTTGCAAATGTCCCATACAATTTGACAAAAAACCAATTACCACAGTAATATTCGAACACCAAAATGTCTCCACTTGTAAGTAAATTATCACGTGCAAACTTGACCCAACCATCAAGAAAGTACCAATAATCCCCAATTTTGCCCACTTTTACTGTCCACAAGTTGTTGTATCGATCTTTGAAGTATACTTTCTCTGGCAATCCTTGTTTGAGGCTCCGAATAAATGCTGGAGGAATTTTCTAAAGCACGCAAAAAGTCAAATAGGTTTGGATGAAAGAGTAGATTCAATACACAATAAATGAATTTTTACCTCTTTTATTATTAAAAATTGCATTACACGCGTATTTTTTTTTTAAAAAAAAGAAATTACATATTAATTTTTCAATTTTCAAAATTTCAAATAGATGTTCATAAAAAGAAAATACGTGATTGAAATAGTATATACATCAGTAATTAATATATTTCTACATGTTTATATTTAAAGTCACCATGCTAATATTGAAGAAAAAGTAAATCCTATGTTATATCTAATGACATCCTCTCCAAATACAAATGAAAAGGCGAAAAAGAAAAGATAAATAAGTTAGACATTTCCATCTTTTATAAGTTGGCTATTTTGTTTTTACCAAGTGATAGAAGTTTATTTGGGCATTATTTACTCTTTTTCTAAAAAAAAAAAAAAAAAAAAATACAAGGGGTTTATATGCTTTTTTTTTCTTCAAAACAGAGTGGGTAATATGCCTTTTTCAGAACCCATGGGAACAAAATGCTATTCACCCATTAAAACATGCAACTTAAATATATCTTAGTTGTTCAAAACTTCTGATTAAAACTTTTTTGACAAACAGGGATATAGTAGTTAACAACCAACCATATCAGAGATGATTGGCATATAATTTAGAAATATAATTTATATCCTAAATAATCTAATAAAACTACGTAATATTTTCTTATTGAGAATAAAAATCAAAAACTAAATTAAGTAATACATAAAATAAATAAAAAAATAAGTTTGTCAAGAAATATAGCTTGTTTAATAAAATTAAACTTAAAGATGAGGAGATGTGAATTTGTGAAACAAATTCACTAGTAATAAGTAATAAAAATAGATATAAGATATTAAAATTATATTTATTTTTAAAAAATAAAAATAGCGGTCTAGCAGGTTAGCCCGGTTAACTTTCAGGCTACTCCTAACGGACTTCGATTTAAACGGTCTGGGCCAAAAAGACATAATTTAAATGGGCCAAAATTATTCGGCCCTAATTCTCCTTTTTTCAGTTAAACGGTCCGGGTCAACGGGCCGCGACCCTTTTAACATCTATATGCTCAACACATGAATAAATAACAAATCCTCTTTATATAAAAAAAAAAAAAATCCTCTTAATAGATTTGGTGCGAGAATGACAGTGACACAAACCCATTTTTCACAATAATTTAACAATTATAATCAGTTAGTACAATTACAAACATTTGATTGTTCATAAGTTTTATTAGTATTTATATTTATTGATGATTTCGTTTTATTTAATTCGAATTATTGGAAACCCTAAAATAAAAAAAAAAGAAAAGAAAAAGATGATGAATTCATTAATTCAATTTAGTACTTGGTATAATATTTTGACTCATTAAAATATTAAGTTATAAATTTTTCAATTCGATTCATTTTAGTTTCAATGAGCAACAATCAGCGCTAATTACAAACAAATGCTCTATAAATCAAAGAACAAATTATAGAAATCGCAACTATGACCAGTTTAGTGCTTTCAGGTATAAATATGTTAATTTGCTAAGCAGAATTAAACCCAAAAATGTTCCATCCAAAAACACCATTTTTAATTGCAAAAAAAAAAAAAGGAAAAGAGATTAAACGAAATTAAAGTCGAAATTAACATAGATAGAAAAACTACCAAGTCTTTCTCATTGATTTCAGCTATGAAGACCTTGAAGAAAGCTGGAGTTGTCGTCATCCTTTTTGTTGAAATTAAATCTGATTAAAAACTAACTCAGATGGAAAATGAAAAAGGGGACTAATTAATTTGTGGATTGGGATTTGAGGTTATTAAAAAAGGGGACTAATTAATTTGTGGATTGCCTGCTGAGAATTGTGTTGGAATTGTCAAAGTGTGAGGAGATTTAGATTTAAATAATAAATAAATGACATACGATTTATGGAAATAAAATGAATTGGGCCATGCCATTATTTTTTCACTCGTGCAGGTTGGAATATTGGAGAAGAAAAGTAAATAAAATTGAGGAGATTTTTTACCTTTTAAGTGACATGGATATAGATAATTAATAAGGTAAAATCATTAATTTTAGATTTCTTTTAAATTTTTGTTTCCATTTCGTGTCGCATTGTTCAACGTTCGGAAACTATACCTTTGAATTAATTTGAATTATTTATGAAATAAGGTGCATATTTAAAACCTTATTTTGCAGAAGTGTGTTTTTTTATGAAACACTTGGCAATATATATAGATGTGCTAAAAATCGATATTGAAAAATCCACTCGTAATGGACTTATTATTCGAGAAGTGAAGCCTGGTTCCCCTTAAAAGCCCACATTACTAATTTAAAAATACAAATTCATCATGACGAACTATTATAATGTATAGCACAATAACTGCAAGTAATTTCTAAAAATTCATAGCAATATCTGTTGGATTTTAAAACATTTTATACCAAGTTAAATGAGTGACACAACCATAATTATGATTCCATCACACGTTCATACTTTCCTCCGTATAACTTTTCCATAAAAGTTTAAAGAATATCCTTTTACCCTAGTTTTATGGCATATTGCCACGGACAAAACCGACATTGAGGTATAGGCACCGACCTTCTCCTTGCACGAACTTCGCAAATGCATATGTCATCCGGTGTGACTAAGTTCACTCTGCATAGGCTTCTCCATCCTCCAGGAGATTATCATTCTTCTATCTTTCCATTTCTTGCACTTTGCACCAAACTCCCTCCTTCTAGGATCAACTAGTGTAATCTCTTGTGTGAGGTTAATGTTGGAATTTACGATCACCTCCTCGGAATGAACTATCACGATTAAGAAAAAAATATGTTATACAAAAAAGATATCCAAAATAGTTGCATTAATCCAAACACTTATTTAACTTCTATTGCGATATTGTATTACATCACCCACCGTATTGCAACAATTGTTGCCACGTATAAAATTATTTGATATGATCTCTTTTTATACATTAGCTATTCTATAAAGCTTACACTATATGGTAATCACACAATTTGTGCAATATATATATATATATATATATATATATTCTTTGTAATAAAAATCCTATTCGAACCATAGCACAAAAGAGAAAAATTTTAATATCAAAAATAGTTCCATTTAAATGCTAATTACATTCAAGATGGTGGATATGATAAACTTTACCAAGTCGACTTTCCGCTTTTCCCTTATTTTTGTAATGAAGTAAGGATTTGTAGGTTTTTGTGCCATCCACTCGGAAGATCTCCATACCATAGCAATCACCATTAAAGTTTCTTGGCGTCGATTGCTACTAGTGCTGACTCCGCCTTTAAACAATTTATTTTTATCATTAACCAAATTATAAAAAATATATAATATGTTAAACACATGTTGTAAGAATATCGACAAGAAATAGTAAATGTTGGAAAGATACCAGTATTAACTAGCTCATGTGCTGACTTTACATGTTTGGTCTCTTGATGTCTGACTGACATATCATTACAATCCTCAATCTCATCTTCATCATCATCCTCATCCGTTCAGGCTCATTATCATCATCATCACCATCACCATTACCATCACAATCACAATCACCATTATTATCATTCTTATTCTCATCTTGTTCAGTCTCATCACCTTCGTCATCATCATTATCACTATAATCACTAATATGTTTTGAGACCTGCTCTTGTTTTTCTAAATCTTCGCGCATAAATGGTGACTTTTTTCAATCGCAGATGGCCCATGCATTATTTTGACAAAAAACCAATTACCACAGTAATATTCGAACACCAAAATGTCTCCACTTGTAAGCAAATTATCACGTGCAAACTTAACCCAACCATCAAGAAAGTACCAATAATCCCCAATTTTTTCCACTTTTACTGTCCACAAGTTGTTGTATCGATCTCTGAAGTATACTTTCTCTGGCAATCCTTGTTTGAGGCTCCGAGTAAATGCTGGAGGAATTTTCTAAAGCACGCAAAAAATCAGACGGGTTTGGATCAAAGAGTAGAATCAATACACAATAAATGAATTTTTATCCTTTTATTATTAAAAAATTGGCGCATTACAGCGTAGTTTTTTTTTTAAATGTTCATAAAAGTGTCACTTTTTATACTAAAAATATCATTTTCACCTAAAAGTGCAACTCGTTGCGCCGTATGATCGTCTTACAAGAGACCTAATCTTAGAAACAAATGCTCAAAAAAATTTAAAAGATTAAATTATAGATAGATGGTTCGTTAAGCATAAATCCATAAACCAACAAGTAACAAGATTCCGACCGAGAGAACACCATTTCTTATTAAGAATAAGACATAAAGGAGAGTCAAAATTAACATAGATAGAAAAACTACCAAGTCCTTGGCGTTGATTTCACTTATGAAAACCTTGAGAAAAGCCGGATTCGACGTCATCTTTCCCACCTAGTAATGGATATCCGATTCGATCTACGAGAAACTAATAATAAGAAGAAAGAATCAGTTTATTTCGATAATGAAAAACAAAAGACAGATTTGATTGTGTGAAGTGAAATGTGGTTTAATTTCTTATTATTTTATGTAAGTATAAAGTATATTTAGATTGTTGTCATATAGTTTTACAAAAATTGAGAGATTTTGTTTTATCGGATTTTCTATATGTCAATATAATTTAGTAATTTACAAGAAAAGATTAATTTAAGAAAATAACGGACTAACAAAATTTAAAATTAGAAATAAATATAATTTTAATAAACATATACATATATATATATAATATATATAATTTAACTAATCAAATGATGAAAAAAAAGGGTAAATGACGAGATACAAACACTAAACATTAATTATCCACAGCTAGATACAGAACAAAAAAACTCCAATTTTCCGTAATGTAAAAAAACACGGTAAATGATTGAATTTAAATCTAAGAATATCAAGAAATGAGCAAAAATGTTTACCTTGTTCGCGTTAGGATTGCCAAATTTGCACCAACAAAGAGTAGTTCTGCAAATACAAACAATGAAAGATATGTTACCTCTTACATATTGGATTCCGATAACAAATGCTTAAATCAATGGAAATGCAAGAAGATGAAGGTAAGAACATGCGTAAGGAGATAAGATTTTTAATTAATTAGAAATACGAACAAGAAAATCACCGAGCAAAATTTATCAATTTTGAGAAATGTACACAAATGGAGAACAATATATATAGATTTAAGGACGTAGAGAGAACTCATTAATTACTAGGGTTCACACGATGGCGGCGGAGGTAGAACCTTATAACTTTCAATATATACGAGGCATATATGATATTTACTGACTTTTCAGGGGTATATGAGGTTTTTTGGTGGAAAATTAGAGCAGAAGTGGAATTTTGCGTTGGGTGGGATAATGGGCCCAAATTGTACAATAATCAGAATGTGTTATGGATACATAATCCAAAGATTACTGGATTAAGGTACAAGCTCAAACGCATCAAATGTCTTGTCATGTTTCCAAACATGTGACCCAACATAATTATATAGTTTTCCAACAAAATACAACTCGAAACATGCTTGTATTGTATTGTTATTTATCTACCAGGATTTTATAGACCACAAAGTCCCTATTTTCCATTGCATGGGTCTTGTCACTGTGTAGTAATATTGATGTATATGTACATAGTAAGATCTTAACTGTCTATTAATTTTTTTTCAAATATGTCGTAAAAATTTGTATTAATAGAAGTTGACTTTTCTGTGAAAATGAGTAAAATTGGCTTGACACGTTTTAATATAGTGAAGGATTTGATGTATAAATAAATGTTGACAAATTCTATATTGACAATCTGAAAAACATACTAATGGTTTGTAAAATAAGGAATGTGGATGTTTTAGTACAATTTCACGTTAACAGTTGGTAACAATATATTCCATTAATGTTTTATCCCTTTTTTGTTATCAATTATATAATTTTTTTATTACATTGACTAGTGCTATTAAACTGGCTTCGGTTAAAGCCCATGCCAGGCTTTCGGGTCATGTAGAAGGTCTTTTATTGCAATATAAACTTTTCACAGCCCAATTCAAATATGGAATTTTTTTTTAAATACAAATTCTGAGAGGGTGGGAGTCAAATGGGAATCCAACCTAGACACATGCCTGAATTTTACTAACATCTTGCCGCTAAACTACCAATAAACTACCAATTGATTCTCTATTATGGAAATTTTTCAAGACAAACAATTAGGTATAATTCCAGTTAGTTACAATCAATAGTTTTGTATGGAACTAATTAGACGATTGATATACCCATTTGTGGCCAAAGTTAAACCTAAGGCTCTAAATTTTAATGTTTTAGGACATTAATTTTACCTTCTATGATTTCATTTTTAATATTAATATTCTTATCTTATACTATGTGTTAAAATTGGTGAGTTGAATTTTGAGCAATCCATATTCTTTTCTTGAAATGTTAAAGAAATCACATGATTTGTCTTGGATTGATGACAAAGCAAGAGATTTCTTTTGATTGATGTCAAGCTAATTAATATACTTTGGATATGGAATTATCCAAGGTATGTAATTTTCATCTATAAATAGATGATGATGTTATTCATTGAAGACACAAAATAAAGAGAGAGATAAAATTGAGAGTTGGGAAACACTTGAGAGAAGATTCTATTGAGTTAATAGTGAGATTATTTGTTTGGGGTGTTGGGATTAATTAGAGATATATTCTCTAAATGTTGCAAACTCTCAATTGTTATTTCGTTATAATTGGAATCACTCATATGCCCATAGGCGTAGCTTGTTTCTAACCGAATCATGTAAAATTCTTTTGTCGCTTATTTTTGTTACATTTATTATCTTAAATTTGTCTTTCAATATAAATAGATGTATCAATTGATGATCTTTCTAACCTAACAAACGGTATCGAAAATCTTTGGTTCTTAGTACATTTATTTTGTTATTATCCTTGTTAAGGATGTCGACGACAAAATTTAATTTCGTGAAATTTGATCGAAATTGATAAAATTTCACTTTATGGCAAGTTCAAATGCAAGTTGTTCTTGTTCAAGCGGAGTTTAGAAAGTCGTTAAAGGTGTTAAACCAACCAACACGAGTGATGCAAATTGGAAGGAGATGGATGAAAAGATACTTTCGCTATTCAATTATCTCTCTCCAATAAAATTTTGCGTGAGGTTATTTTCGAAAAGACAACAAAATCGTTGTGGGAAAAATTGGATTCTTTGTATTTGAAAAGACTCTCACAAATAAACTCTACAAAAAATAATGTATTTATTCACTTCACATGAGTGAAGGGACACCTCTCGGTTCTCATATTAACGAGTTTGAATCTCTCTTCATGTATCTGGAAAATCTTGATTTCAAGATTGAAGATAAAGATAAAAGCATAGCCGCTCGGCCACCCCGTTTTCTTGTTGTTGCAATATCCTTTATATGTATAATGTATATAAAGTAAACCATATATAACTCGGTCTGTGCGGAGATACCACCTTCGCCACCTTAGGGCCTCCCCTAGTTAGTGGTACTCATGGCCGCTCCTTTCATAAGGCCAATGAGTCGGTAGACTCGGGCCCAAATTTTTTTTTTTCCGAAATTTAGGGCCCCAAAATTTTTGTGTAACTTTTGTACATAGTATATATATAAAAATAATTCAAAAATTGCCCCAAAGGTAAATTTAGACTAATGATTGAATAATTGTCACCCTTCACTTTAAATTAATGTAACCTAGGTTCAAATATGTTTGTCAACAAGATAATTTTTGAACTTTTAATGAAGATAAATAAATTAAAAAATTTCAATTGCAACTAGTGGTCGAGCTATTCTATCAAGAATGAAGGGTCCAGATCGATTGCCTTATTTTGTTTACTTTTTAATGTAGATAAAAAAAATTAAAAGTTCTCAATTAAAACCTAATGGTTGAGCTCTCCTTCCAAAAATGAATAGTCTAAATCAATTGCCCTTGCGATCTTGCTAACAAAATTATCACACTTAATTTTTTTAATTTTTTTCTCAAAGTTGAAGTTCATCTCAAAGTTTCTCCAATCAAAAGAAAGGTTCGATGGGCTAGTTATGTTATTAATTGATAAATGTTGAAAAACTTAATTATATTAACTTGATTAACAGTTTCACACTCGAATTATAAGATGAGTCGTATTTAAATATTTAATTTGATTTTTGAACATTGTTGCCATATTATTTTAACTATATTAGAATTATTTTATGCATTGCGCATCATCCTTTAAATTTTTTTATTTTCTCTTAAGTTTAGAGCAAATTGTTCAAAGTACCCATTATGGATCGGCTAAAAACGTTTCTAACATGTGAGATAAAAAATAATCTTTTCTACCCATTTTTATGATTTGTTTTTACCCAAATACCATTGACACTTGAATACAAAAACAAAAAGTAAGTGGAGTCATATTTCTCTCTCACGTAAAATATATTTTCTTTATTTTTAGATTTTTAACACAAGTTTTAGTTTTTTTTTTAATTCAGATTTTCATAAAATTGTATAGTATTAAAAACAACTTTTAGAAAATAATTATGAGTTTTATTATTTTATAATTTTAAGATATTTTAAATAAATGGAAAATGTTTAAAAAAGTTATAGTTTTTTAAAACAATTTCAATTTTTTAAGTTTTTGATTTTCAAACAAATTGTTGTTTTTTATTTTTAAACAAATTATCTTATTTTTATATTTTAATATTTATTTGCAAATACTTATTTTCAAAATTAATATACAATTTTTCAGTTTTTCAAACAATTGGGACGGGCCTAAATTGTGGGGGAAAGCGATGTATTTGCGATGACAAAGAAAGTTATTTTCGACAAACTATTAGCGACAACAAAAGTCGCCTCTAATTATGTTATTTGCAGCAATAAAATAAATTTTGTGTCGAAATCTTTTAGCATCAACAAAGTTGTCGCAATTGTCCAATTATTAGTGACGACATTTTTTTGTCTTTAATAATATTTATGACACCTTTGTGCAATGAATTATTCGCCACGCCATGTCGTCGTAAAAACAATTATTTGCGACCACTTATTGTTGTCACAAATACCTTTGTTGCAAAAGTTCAGTTTCTTGTAGTGTATGGTATGGAGATCTTTCCGATCGATCGCCCGACAACCTATAAATCCTTACTTTGTTACAAAAAGTAACGCAAAATGCGAAAAGGTGACTTGGTAAGATTTATCGTATCCACTATATCTTAAAAGTACTTAACATTATAAACTGAATTGTCCATTACAATTTTTCTTTTCCTACGGTACGATTCGATCGAATATATGGATTTTCTATTACAATCTTTCCATTATAGTATTTTCACCACAATTTCTGTTTGTAGTGAAAGAAGACATCAATTAATTAATTTTATACGTGATAGCAATTGTTGAAATGCATTGGACCATAAATATAATACAATATCTTAATAGAAAATCATAAGAGTTTTAATTATTGCAACTACTTTTGATATTTTATTTTTTAATGCGTTACTTTCATTGTCATGATAGTTTATTCCCATGGATTTTATCAAAGATTTCAACATTGACTTCACCGAAGAGATTACGCTAGTTGATCCTAGAAGGAGGGCGTTTCGGGCGAAGTGCAAGAAATGGAAGGACGGAAGGATGATAGTCACCGGAGGATGGAGAAGACTTTGCAGATTGAACTTAGTGACAAAAGATGACAGATGCATCTGCGAGTTCATACAAGAAGAAGATCGACGTCTATACCTCAACGTCAGTTTTATCCGTGGCAATATGCACTAGGACTTGGGTTGGAGAAACAAAAGGGAAATTAATTTCTTTGCGGTTTTATAAAAAACAAACTAACTGTTGGATATCCGTTAGTGGGTGATGATGACTTGATAGTTTTTCTATCTATTTTAATTTTGACTTTAATTTTTATTAATTTCTTTTTTTTCTGATTAAAAATGGTGCTTTTGGATGGAACAATTTTCATATTTATGGTTAGCAAATATATTTTTATAATTTATTGTTTGATTTATATACCATTTTTTGTAATTTGTTGACACATATACACAAATATATATATATAAGAAGAAGAAAAAGAGGTGTTTTAGACAATTGTCACCCTCAAGTTTATGTAAAATAAAAGCTATATATATATATATATATAACAATTAATGAAATATTATATTTTCTTACCTTAAGAATAATAAAATTTTCTTTGCTTGTTTGAAAATATATCTTCGTTGTTTAAGAATCGATTCAATTTTCAAACAAGCAAAGAAAATTTTATTATTCTTAAGGTAAGAAAATATAATATTTCATTAATTGTTATATATATATATAGCTTTTATTTTACATAAACTTGAGTGTAACAATCTTGCACTGCAAGCACTCTTTCAATCATATATATATATTATATATATATATATATATATTTGTGTATGGGTGTGAACAAATTACAAAAATGCTATATAAATCAAACAATAAATTATAAAATATGATTGCTAACCATAAATATGAAAATTGTTCCATCCAAAAGCACCATTTTTAATGAGGAAAAAAGAAATTAAGAAAATTAAAGTCAAAATTAAAATAGACGAAAAACTACCAAGTCATCATCACCCACTAACGGATATCCAACGATTAGTTTGGTTTTTATAAAAGCGCAAAGAAATTAATTTCCCCTTTGTTTCTCCAACCCAAGCCATAGTGCATATTACTGCGGATAAAAGCGACATTGAGGTATAGGCGTCGATCTTTCCTTGTATGAACTCGCGATCATCGTCATCTTTGCCACTAAGTTCAATGCAAAGTCTTCTCCATCCTCCGGTGACTATCATCCGTCCGCCCTTCCATTTCTTGCACTTCGCATGAAACTCCCTCCTTCAGGATCAACTAATGTAATCTCTTCGGTGAAGTCAAAGTTGAAATCTTTGATAAAATCCATGGGAATAAACTACCATGACAATGAAAGTAACACAATAAAAAATAAAATATCAAAAGTAGTAGCAATAATTAAAACTCTTATTATTTTTTATTAAGATATTGTATTATATTTATGGTCCAATGCATTTCAACAATTGCTATCACGTGTAAAATTAATTAATTTATGTCTTTTTCACTACAAACAAAAAGGGAAATTGTGGCAAAAATATTATAATGGAAAGATTGTAATAGAAAATCCATATATTTGATTGAATCGTACCGTAGGAAAAGAAAAATTGTAATGGACAATTCAATTTATAATGTTAAGTACTTTTAGATATGGTGGATACGTTAAATCTTACCAAGTTAGCCTTTCGTGTTTGCATTACTTTTGTAACAAAGTAAGGATTTATAGGTTGTTGGGCGATCATACAATTTGACAAA
The DNA here is from genome assembly GCA_016081115.2 of Rehmannia glutinosa. Classification (NCBI taxonomy): domain Eukaryota; kingdom Viridiplantae; phylum Streptophyta; class Magnoliopsida; order Lamiales; family Orobanchaceae; genus Rehmannia; species Rehmannia glutinosa. Next base: position 185,691 of record JABTTQ020002824.1, read on the forward strand.
AATAAATTAGGAAGATATCCATACCATAGCAATCAGGACTAGATTGTTTTGGCGTGTGACTTTTTATACTAAAAATGTCGTTTTACCCTAAAAGTGCAACCTGTTGCACCGTGCGATCGTCTTACAAGAGACCTAATCTTATAAACAAATACTCAAAAAATTTTAAAAGATTAAATTGTAGATAGATGGTTCGTTAAGCATAAGTCCATAAACCAACAAGTAACAAGATTCCGACCAAGAACACCATTTCTAATTAAGAATAAGACATAAAGGAGAGTCAAAATTAACATAAATAGAATAACTACCAAGTCCTTGTCGTTGATTTCAGCTATGAAAACCTTGAAGCTGGATTCGACGTCATCTTTCCACCTAGTAATGAATATCCGATTCGATCTCTACATAAACTAATAATAAAAAGAAAAAATTAGTTAATTTCGATAACTAATAACAAAAGCAATTTGATTGTGTGAAGTGAAATGTGGTTTAGTTTTACGCATTTATTATTTTATGTAAGTATAAAGTATATTTAGATTGTTGTCATATAGTTTTGCAAAAATTGAGATTTTGTTTTATCGGATTTTCTATATGTCAGTATAATTTAGTAGTTTACAAGAAAAGATTAATTTAAAAAAATAACAGACTAACAAAATTTAAAAATAGAAATAAGTATGATTTTAATAAACATATACATATATATATATATATATTTCTAGAAACTCAAATGATGAAAAATAAAAAAAGGTAAATGATGAGATACAAACACTAAGCATTAATTATCCACAACTAGATACAGAACAAAAAAACTGCAATTTTCCGTAATGTAAAAAAACACGGTAAATGATTAAATTTAAATCTGAAGAATATCACAAAATGAGCAAAAATGTTTACCTTGTTGGCCTTACGATTGCTAAATTTACACCAACAAAGGGTAATCTTTTGCAAATACAAACAATGAAAGATATCTTACCTCTTACATATTGGATTAGATAACAAATGCTTAAATCAATGGAAATGCAAGAAGATGAAGGTAAGAACATGAATAAAGAGATAAGATTTTAAATTAATTAGAAATACGAACAAGAAAATCGTAGAGCAAAATTTATCGGTTTGAGAAATGTACACAAATGGAGAACAATATATATAGATTTAAAGGACGAGAGAGAACCGTTAACTACTAGGGTTCACACGATGGCGGCGGAGGTAGAACCTTATAACTTTCAATATGCAGAGGCATATATGATATTTACTAACTTTTCAGGGGTATATGAGGTTTTTTGGTGGAAAATTAGGGCAGAAGTGGAATTTTGCGTTGGGTGGGATAGTGGGCCCAAATTGTACATCGAGAATGTGTTAATGGATACATAATCCAAAGATTACTGGATTAAGGTACAAGCTCAAACTGCATCAAATGTCTTGTTCATGTTTCCAAACATGTGACCCAACATAATTATATAGTTTTTCCAACAAAATACAACTCCCGAAACATGTTTGTATTGTATTGTTATTTATCTACCGAGGATTTTATAGACCACAAAGTCCTATTTTCCATTACATGGGTCTTATCACTTTGTGTAGTAATATTGATGTATATGTACATAGTAAGATCTTAAGCTGTCTATTAATTTTTTTCAAATATGTCGTAAAAATTTGTATTAATGGAAGTTGACTTTTACGTGAAAATGAGTAAAATTGGCTTGACACGTTTTAATATAGTGCGGATATGATGTATAAACAAATGTTGACAAATTCTATATTGACAATCGAAAAACATACTAATGGTTTGTAAAATAAGGAATGTGGATGTTTTAGTACAATTTCACGTTAAGGATTGGTAACAATATATTTCATTAGTGTTTTATCCCTTTTTGTTATCAATTAAACACTTTTTAATTACATTGACTAGTCTTTATTAAACTGGTTTCGGTTAAAGCCACGCCAGGCTTTCGGGCCATGTAGAAGGTCTTTTATTGCAATATAAACTTTTCACAACCCAATTCGAATATGGAAGTTTTTTTTTAATACAAATCACGAGAGGGTGGGAGTCGAATGGCTATCAACCTAGACACTGCGCTGAAATTGACAAATATCTTACCGCTAAACTACCAATTGATTCTCTAATATGGAAGTTTTTCAAGACAAACAATTAGGAATAATTCCGAGTTAGTTACAATCAATAGTTTTGTATGGAACTAATTGGAGGATTGATATACCATTTGTGGCCAAGTTAAACCTAAGGCCCTAAATTTTAATGTTTTAGGACCTCAATTTTACCTTGTGTGATTTCATTTTTAATATTATTTTTCTTATCTTATACTATGTGGTGAAATTGGTGAGGTGAATTTTGAGCAATCCATGTTCTTTTCTTAAAATGTTAAAGAAATCACATGCTTTGTCTTGGATTGATGACAAAGCAAGAGATTTCTTTTGATTGATGTCAAAGTAATTAATATACTTTGGATATGAAATTATCTAAGATATGTAATTTTAATCTATAAATAGATGATGATGTTATTCATTGAAAACGCACAAAATAAAAGAGAGATAAAATTGAGAGTTGGGAAACACTTGAGAGAAGATTCTATTGAGTTAATAGTGAGATTATTTGTTTGGGGTGTTGGGATTAATTAGAGATATATTCTCTAAATGTTGTAAACTCTCAATTGTTATTTATTTATAATTAGAATCGCTCCTATGCCCGTGGACGTAGGCTTGTTTCTACGAACCACGTAAATTCTTGTGTCGCTTATTTTTGTTACATTTATTATCGTAATTTTGTCTTTCAATATAAATGAATGTATCAATTGATCATCTTTGCTAACATAACAAATTGGTATCGAGTATTTGGTTGTTGGTACATTTATTTTATTATTATCTAGTTAAGGATGTAAACTGACAAAATTTAATTTTGTGAAATTTGATCGAAATTGATTAAATTTTACTTATGACAAGTTCAAATGCAAGTTGTTCTTGTTCAAAGTGGAGTTTAGAAAGTCGTTAAATGTGTTAAACCAACCAACACGAGTAATGCAAATTGGAAGGAGATGGATGAAAAGATCTTTCCGCTATTTAATTATCTCTCTCAGATGAAGTTTTACGTGAGGTTATTTACGAAAAGACCACAAAATCGTTGTGTGAAAAATTGTATTCTTTGTATTTGAAAAAGACCCTCACAAATAAACTATACAAAAAATAATGTATTTATTCACTTCATATGAGTGAAGGGACACATCTCGGTTTTCATATATTAACGAGTTTGAATCTCTCTTAATGGATCGGAAAATCTTGATTTCAAGATTGAAGATGAAGATAAAAGCATGGGCGCTCGGCCACCTCATTTTCTTGTTGTTGCAATATCCTTTGTATATATAATGTATATAAAGTAAACCTATATATAACTCCGGGTCTTGTGTGGAGGTACCACCTTCGCCACCGGGGCCTCCCTAGTTAGTGGTACTCATGGTTGTTCCTTTCATAAGGCAACGAGTCGGTCGACTCGGGCGGATTTTTTTCTTCGATATTTAGGGACCCAAAATTTTTGTTTACTTTTTGTATAAAGTACATATATAAAAATAAGTGCAAAATACAGTTTACCCCTTGAACTTGCCCAATGTACCAAACACCCCCTCTAACTTGACAATGTAACAATTACCCCCCTCAATCAGAGTATGTGGACAAAATTACCCTTAGTAATAATTTTTTTGGCATGTTTTATTAATTGTATATTAATTTTAATTTTATATTATTTATTTAAATTATTTTAATTATTTGAGTTTAATGTATTTAACTCTTTCAAATAATAAAAAAAAATAAAAGTATTACCTATTTAATTAAATAAACTTTCAATATTATAAAAATATGAATACATATATATTAAAATCTAATTTAGTTATTTATTTCTTACACTTCTTAATTTCTTTATTATTGATTCAATATGATTCCTAGTATAAACTATAAATAAATTAAATCTTTAATGAATAATCAATTATTTTATTAGAAATATAAATTATTAATAATTTTTAAAAGAATAGGTTGTATATTCAATATACAAAATTATTTTTATTCGCATTATTTGAAAGAGTTAAATACATTGAATTCAAATAATCAAAATAATTTATACATTCAATATTTTTGTATATTTGTTGTACTCATCTATTATTAAAAATATTTTTAATATGTGAACTTGTTAAGTCACTAGCTGTTTTGTTTCTAAAAAATAATTTAAATAGAAGTACAAAATTAAAATTAAGGAACAATTATTAAAATATGTTAAAAATAATTGTCATTAGGGTATTTTTGTCGATATACTTTGATTGAGGGGGGTAATTATTACATTGTCAAGTTCGGGGAAGTGTTTGCTACATTGGGCCAAGTTCAAGTACAATGTATTTTGCCCTAAAAATAATTCAAAAATTGAACCAAAGGTAAATTTAGACTAATGATGAATAATGGTCACCCTTGAAACTTTAAATTAATGTGACTAGGTTCAAATATGTTTGTCAACAAGATAATTTTTGAACTTTTTAATGAGATAAATAAATTAAAAAATTTCAATTGCAAGCGGTGGTGAGCTCTTCTACCAAGAATAAAGGATCCAGATCTATTGCCGTATTATTTTACTTTTTAATTTAGATAAAGAAATTAAAAGTTCTCAATTAAAACCTAATAGTCGAAACTCTTCCACCAAAAATAAAGAGTCTAAATCAATTGCCCATGGTTGTTGCTAACAAAATTATCACACTTAATTTTTTAAATTTTTTTCTCAAAGTTGAATTTAATCACAAATTTTCTCCAATCAAAAGAAAGGTTCGATGGGCTAGTTAGTTATTGATTGAGAAATGAACTATTGAAAAACTTGATTATATTAATGATTAACGAGTTTTACACTCGAATTATAACATGAGTCGTATTTAAATATTTATTTTGATTTTTGAACATTGTTGCCATATTATTTTAGCTATATTAGAATTATATTATGCATTGCATATTATACTTTAATTTCTTTTATTGTTTTATGTTGCTCTTAAACTTCTTCGGTCTTAGTAGTTTGCATTTGTTTTTGGCTAAAATTTATACATATCAATGATAATATGATTTGTGGCTCCGCTATCAAAATACTAAGAAGGATCAAGATTCGAAGAGGTTGAACCACTAGTAGTGAAAAATGCATATGGAGAGTCGGAGGTGGTAGAATTAGCATTAGCACAGTAAAACTTATATCAAACCTCTTGTAGTAAATGGGGCCCTCACATGTGTTATCTAGAGAATGATACAAATATTATATCCATTTTTGTATGATTATACAAGGTTCACTTGAATGTTTCCTCTTAAACTTAAGTCCGAAGCTTATAATGTTTTCTCAGATTTAACTCCCTTGTTGAAAGACAATTCAATACCAAAATCAAGTGTCTCCAAACTGATTGGGGGTGAGTTTCGTTCTTTTACTCCATTGCTATCTCAACTAGGTATCAATTTAGACATCCTTTGTCATATCCACCAACAAAATGGAAGGTGAAAAGAAGCATCTACATAGAGTTGAGATAGGGTTGTCATTTCTTGCTCAGCTATACATCCACTAAAATTTTGGTGGGATGTCTTCTCCTCTCTTGTTTTTACCATTAACGGACTCCCAATAGCCACACTCAATTTACTTCTCCTTTTCAACAACTTTTTCATCTTTCCCTAATTACTCTTTCTTTAAGGTGTTTTGGTTGTAGTTGTTTTCCATTCCTTCATCCATATAACTCTCATAAATTCAGTCACAGGTCCTCCAAGTGCATTTTTCTTAGGTATAGTTTCACACATAAAGGCTACAAGTGCCTTAGTCCCATTGCCAGAGTCATATTGCTAATCTTTGTGGAATTTAATGAAGAAGAATTTCCATATCTTTGAGTTATTCTCTTGCTCCTCTAAAGTCGCTCTCCCTCCTCATTCTTCCATTTCTTTTGGTTATCTTCTGTTTTTCCTATTGTTTTTTCCTCTCCTTCTCTTGGGATTAATCTCATGGTGGATCTCTTCTTTTCCACGCAAGCTCTCTCTCTTCCCCATCCTCTTCGGTGCTACTCTTTCTTCTTCTCCATCCCTCTCTCCTTCTATTCCTCCACCTATTCCTACTTCTTCCATTACCACTCACTCTATGGTCACAAGATCAAAAACTTGCCATCTCAAGCCCAAAGCCTTTCTTATTTCTCTTTTGCCTTAGAGCCATGCTTTGTCATCGAAGCCTTCAAATATCGCTTGAGGTGGAAGGCTGCGCTATGCAAAGTCTGGAACCATATGTGGTCTCTTGTGCCTCCTACTCCGGATATGAGTGTCATCAAACAATAAATGGGATTTAAAAATAAAACATAGGTTTGATGGAAATGTGGATAAATTTAAGACTAGACTTGTGCCTCGGGTTTTGAACAAAGTGGCGGGATTGATTTCTTTGAGACTTTTAGTCGATTTTTAAACCAATTATTATCAGGCTCATCCTCTCCTTGTTGTCACGCAATTGGCCCATTCAACAAATTGACATCAACAATGTTTTTCTAAATGGTGACCTAAATGAGCAAGTTTTATGGCACAACCTCGCCGCTTTATGATTCTTATCCACATTATGTTTGCAAGCTCCATAAATCTCATTATGGTTTAAAACAGGTCCCTCAGGCATGGTTTGACAAGCCCAAAGTTTCCTTGTCTCATTAGGCTTCCAAGAATCTGTGTCTAATAGTTCTCTCTTTTTCAGAAAACTTGTTGGTAAGTTGTTTATTTTGGTGTATGTTGATGACATCTTATTAACTGGGGAGGATTCAGTTGATGTTATGCATGTGATTTCAGTTTTGGGCCAGAAGTTTGCTTTAAAAACAATGGTAGAGGTCAATTACTTCTTGGGATTGGAGGCTACAAGGTCTTCTAAGGGTCTTGTTCTTACACAGACTAAGTATATTGAGGATTTATTGTCTAAAACGAATATGGCTCATTGTAAGCACTTGTCTTTACTCTCAAAGACAGACTCACAAGCTCTCTTTGAATGATAGTGATACTTTTTGATCAAATTTCTTCCTTTTATCATAGTGTTGTTGAAGATTTGCAATATTTGACTTTAACCCGACTGACATTTCTTTTCTTTGCATCAATAAGCTCGATCCCAGATTTCTCATGCACCTACAATTCATCATTTGCAAACTTGCAAACATTTCTGAGAGTACCTTAGGGGCACCAGTACTATTGGTATTGCCTTTTATCATGATCGGAGGATGTTGTTGGAAGCCTTTTCAAATAATTATATACATGATCATATTTTGAAAATAGTACCACAACATACAAAAAAATAGAGCAATTTTATTTTGTAGTCAGAAAGGGTGTGAGTGTTATGTTGAAGGGGAGAGTATTAAATAGAAGTGTGAGTGTTAAGTCCGAGAAAGGGGAGAGTGTTAAATAGACTTAACAATTTTTTGATTTTGATCATAAATCGAATTTTTACAGGGTAAATAACTTAGTCTTAAAGATGACTAGACTAACCTCAACGGGGAGAGTTAACCACTCAGCGGACTCATTTGTTTGTTAATAGAGTATTCAAGGTGAAGTGAGATCTTTTAAAAATACGACTTACTTGATTTTTACGGTTGAAGTCTTACACCTTTTTTGTAAAAAATGGTTTTACAACACTTGTTTTAGTTTAAGTTATTATCGGTTAGTCAAGCAAATATAATTCAACAGAATAAAATATGCAAAAGTAAAGTCTTTGAAAATAAAAAGGCACATGATAATTTTATAGTGGTTTGAGGATGGGGTAATTCTCTACTCCACTCTTCTCAAGTCTTGGAGGTAATCCACTAATGCAAGAGTTGTTACAAACGGATACAACGAGCCCAGTATATTTGATCACACGGTGGCTCTACTCTGGGACTCGGTTTCTTCGTAAAGCGTTGCATCACTTATTGACTCCTTCATACCCGCCGGACTTGATCACCTATCCCTCCGATGGATTCAAAGCGAGTTATAACTTGAATCTCCCACTTCCTTCACTTCGTGTATGTGCAAATCCCTTTGTTCTTGAAAATAATTTTTCCTCTTCAACAAAGTTGATGTTTTTTTCTTCACCGAGTGTGTTGGATAGATTCACTTTGAAAATAGGGCAGGGATTAGAATGAATAGCTTAAGAGTATTTTGCTTGCTTTGCTTTCAGTTGCTTGTGTATGTCATATGCATTGGGTATCTTCTCACAAATAGTTTGAAAAGTGTCGAGTTGAAGAGATAGACATTTTCAAACTTCACTTTTATCGTTGGCTTGTCTTATTGTACAAGATTTGATGATAGGGGTGAGCAAAAAGCGAACCAAAACCCAAAACTGGTAAGAATCGATGGTTTGGTTTGGTTTGGTTTGAATGGCGGTTTTTTGTGAAGTTCTAGTTTTTATAATAATATTTAGATATTTTTGTTGATTATTTTACGATTACTTTAGATAAACTTTTTTGTTTTTCGATCGCTTCCAATATTGGATTTGCGATATTTTTACTATACTTTATGTGTTCGGATTCAATCCTAAGAATACGATCTTGCTTGCCGTTATCTACTAGCTACACCGAACAATTATGGTTTAGTCAAAATATTTTAATGATCAAGTTTTTGGCGCATGATTTGGGGATTGAAAGTTTTTATCATAAATATAATAATAAGTAATCCAATTTTAATTGAAGCACTATTTTTATTTTGATTTTAACATTGTTCTTGTGGGTGTAAGGTAGTGCATAATTACGCGTTCATGGTAGTTGAGCAAGAACACATTTATTTGGAGATAGAAGCGAACATCTAGGCAGTTGCAAAAATAATCGAAAGAAATGGTGGGACGAAGGTGAACCATGGAAACAATGGGAATAATGAGAACATGTCGTTGATACCACTTAGAATGAAAGAGATGTTAGCCTCATTCATTGATGAGACACGAGCAAGATTTAACAACGATGAAGCAAAGATAGATATGATCGAAGAATAGGTTGCTCAATTGAATACAAATATAAATGTAAGGTTGAAATCTTTGGAGACACAAGTGGCTCGAATATCAACAATGAGTGGGAAGCCAACATCAAGAGACAAATTTCCAAGCGATATTGAAATCAACCCCAATGGAGCAATGCAATGTCATTCATCCGAGGAGTGGTGTTGAATACGAGAGCCCAAAGATATCAATCGAGATAGTGCGAGAAAGAAAGAGATGAGTAGCCTACAATTACTTTTGTCCCAGGAAGGGCCGAAAATAGATGTTAGATGAGCAACCTAAATGGATCTCAAGGTATGTGTTTCAATGTTATTAATGATGATGTACTTGAATATGTGGTTGCTCTAGACCAATGGAAGAACATGTACCTAAGAAAAGGAGTTGGAGAGAGAAAAATGGTTGTGTGGTTTCATACGGACATGCCATGCGATTTGATTCTAAAGACAACATGGTGCACACAATGATCATGCAAAGTGCCCCTCACATACACATTTGTGAGCGAACTCCATGCTTCAGGAACGTAAACCTCTTCTGGACCACTTTCGATATGCATTCCAGGGCCCAAATGAGACATATCTAAGGGCATATGAACTATTGTCTCCCACTGAAGTCCATAATCGTATGAACACTATGATAATTTTCAAGCAAAAGTATTGTAAGGGTGAAATACTAGTATAATATTAAAAGTCACTATACTCGATTCATTAACTAATTAATTTTATTTTTTCAAAAAACAAAACTAATTAATTTTATATGGAAAATATATAATATTATTTTATCGGATCATTTTATTATCTCTTAAATAATAATAATATTATCAAAGTCGGTAAATTATTTTGAATAGAAAAGAGTATTGTCTTTATTTGTTAGTAATTAAAAATTAATGGGTTTATGTTCATTATTATTGAATTATTGGTCCACAAAGTCCCGGAAGATTTTAGATGCACCTTTTGTAAAAATTAACTAATCTTAGCAGGCGTGTCCCCAACCATGGAATTTAATGGAATTTAGAATTCCATAACATTCAGTGTCCTCAATTTAGATTTTTATGGAATTCATTAAATCTTGATGTTCTAACTTGGATTTTAATGGATTCACGAAAATCATCCTCAAACATTCACTAAATTCCATAGAATTCTTTTATAAATGGATTTGGGTGGGTTTTGGTGGAATCATAAGCTAAATTATGAAGGATAAATTCTAACATCTTCCATCAAAATTCAAATTCCATTTTCCCAATAATAATAATAATAATAATAATAATAATAATAATAATTCTTTTTGTATATCTCCCACATATCGTCTTATAATCTCAACAATTCAACAAGTTCTACCTCAATTTTGTGAATAATCATTGTAGAGTAACTAGAGTTGATTTGTCGTCTTATTTCAATTGCTCAAATTTTTTATTTTTAGAAAATTAAATAAAAAATATCGTTAGAATAATACTTTGTTGGGAATCATTAGTTAATAAATTTTCATTCATTCATCTTTGATAGACATATTATTATTGTGTTAAAAATATGATTTTAAAATTATCGATCTAGTAAGATTTTGACCATCAAGATTTTTTTATAATTATGATATTATGTTACTAGCTTCATAAAAATTTATTAATTGTATTTTTATAAGATTCAACAAATTCAACTAAAATCGCACAATTCCATAGTATAAAATTCAATTAGAATATAGTGGAATCCGTATAGAATCTATTGAATCCTCTAAAAATCTATGAAATTTTATTAATTAAAAAATCATTCAAATTCCATGTTGGGAACAATCCTTAATCTCATTATCGATCAGATTCTTACAACCCCAGTTATTAAAAATGATTTCTTCGTTGGATGAGATCGAAGTTTAATCCAATTCAGCATATTTTCATTATTTCAATTTGCACTAAAATATGCTACACCACCCAAGAACAGCACACCAAAAGAGTTGACTTCCTCAGTTTGCGCGTGGCCCTCTTTTCACGCCCATCTTGAAATTTGCAACTCTCCAATTGCCATAAATTTATTGTGAATAATGAAATAATTATATTGGTTCTTTGTCACCCGAACCCTTATAAAATAATCTACATCTATTTCTTAAGAACATGAAAAAAAAAAAGGTATCAATCTCTCAAAAATGGGTCTCTATTCTCAAACATCTCTTCTCATTTTACTCTCCATCTTGATTGCTTTTCCACTATTTAGTTTCTCGCAATCACAAAAACCCTGTGGAATTTCAGTCTACTGGCGCGGAAACAGTGCCGGTACCCTCTCCCGACTTTGTCGCACCGGACACTATAAGTACGTAAACATTGCATTCTTGATGACCTTCGGCAATGGCCAAACCCCTGTTCTAAAATTTGCCGACTATTCTTCCACCGATACGGAATCAATGAGGAACGAAATCCAATTATGTCAGAATATGGGCATCCAAGTACTCCTATCACTGGGGCAGTTTCGGGAATTACACCCTCTCTTCTCGTAGAAATGCAAAACGGTGGCTCGTTATCTATATCACAGTTTCTTGTGGGGTAAACACCGAAGCTTCGTTCGGCCATTCGGGAACATTTCTCTGAATGGCATAGACTTTGATATTGAAAATCCGGGTTCCAACCTGTACTGGGATGTCTCGCTAGGGCCCTGTCAAGATTCAGCAAACCACGGAGAAAGGTCTACTTATCTGCGGCCCCAGGGTGTACTTACCCAGACCGTAATCTGGATGCTGCTATTAGAACAGGGCTTTTCGACTATGTTGCGGTGAAGTTTTACGGCAACCCTCAATGTGAATACACATGGGGCGACGCCTCTCGTGTTCTAGCTTCATGGAACGTGTGGAGTTCATCGCTGCCGACAAATAGTCAGCTTCTCTTGGGTTCGATTGCGTTTCCAGCGACGGGGTACATGTTCCCTTCTCAGATTGTTTATGAGATTTTGCCGGAGATCATGTCTTCCCCAAACTATGGTGGGGTCATGGTGTGGGACTGGTATTATGATTCGTTATGGAGTCATAGCAAATCTATGTATCAACATGTCTGTCAATCATGACAGACATGTGTGTCAATCATGGATTGCAATTTCCTATTCAATTTTCTGTTTCGTGGCACTAGATGAATAACATGTGCACAAGATGATATCGTCATTGCACACGCATCATAATTGTGCATGTCAGCATTTCTTGAATATTTGCTCAATAAAATTCATGAATGCAAATAAAAGAACAAGAGGTATACAGACTTGAAAATATTAATTTATTAGAATTTGGAATTTGGACCATTTGAATATTACCGATAACATTTTATGATCTGTTTATTCTTACAGTAAACAACTAAAATTAAGAGGTGATCAAAACATGAAAATTATTAATGACATGTAATGTATGCGCACTAATTTTACTTTTTGTGGAAGTATTTAATTTAATTTCTGTTTAAGTTCTAACAGTGATGTATTATTCCTTTAATTCGGCGATGGATATGACTTAAATTGTGACAAAACTAGTGGAATTAAACCTCGAATCACATTTTTTGCGTAGTTCGAATACTTTTTTAGTTGAGATTCATACATTTCAAAATATCATCTTTATCGATGTGTAAAAACAATAAAACTAAAATCACAGTAGGCGCTATACAAAACTATAAAATTGTCATTTTTGTTGCCCAAATTTTTTTACCTTTTCGCTTTTAATATTCATTATTCTCATTTAATTAAAATTGGTACCCAACATTTTTTGTTTTAATCACTGACCACATGCAAACCATTAGATGACCGTCAATTCCTAATGAGCACCGGCGTAGCTAGCATAGGACGAGTGCGTCGATAATTATTTGGATCTCGGAATATCTGTTAAATTTAGTTTACACTAGAAACAAGGTCTAGTTCATATAAAAAAATTGAGTTAAAATTTAAAAGATCGAAAAACCTTATTGTCTTGACCTATTAAATATTACATAGTCCAATTAAGATATATAAGTGGACAAATTATTAATTTAGAATAAATTTTAGGATAAGTCACTTCTCAAAAAAGTTCAATCTAGACAAGTCGCAATTGGGGTGAAAACCCACAAATAATTGTTGCAAGTTACGATCTTTATATTTGCCTTTTTTTTCTATTTTTTGAAAAACTTTGGGCCAACATTTGTCCAGCCAAAACAAAAAAAAAATTCTTATCGCTCTGGCCAGAAATCCTAGCTACGCTCATCCAGTCATGCTAATGGGTGACCTATTAAGATTTATGTTGGGAATATACGATGAAGTTCGAAAAATAAAGAGATTTGTTCCTGAGGCGGCGAAAATTAGCACAGTCCTTAAGGATTTATTTTTGTAACCCCCAGGATTCAACAGGAATTTAGAACGACAAGTTTCATTCCAAACCCAGCAAAAGAAATGTAGTAGAAAATATTGGAAGAAGATTTTGTTCTCTTTGCGTTTTTGGACGTAAAAATGAGGTAGTTTTATAAGCCTCAACCCATCTAAATTTAACATAAAATAAGGAGCACCCACTAAAAAGTGTAACCAATTATCTTTTGTTGATGGGCTCAAGGAGTAGGATAATTAGTTAAAATAAGAAGAAAAGTTAGGCTTGATAAGGAATCCTAGATAAGGTCAAATAAAACCAAAATAATAAATTTGAAGAAGAATGAAAATCTTTTAAAAAACTCCTATATACAACAATCAGCCACATGTTTTAAAAGATTTATAAAGAATAAGATGGAATGATTTGTTGGGTTATAAAATGAGTGTAGAATGCATCGAATGAGTGACTTTTGGACTATGAACGGGACCTTAGAAAGATAAGATTTAACGTCTGAGTATTGGTGAAACTTGTAGCCTATGAACCAATAACTCTTTATTTTAAGTTCATAATCTTACCAGTCACATTACACCCTCTCAAGATTTTGTCGTTCAATGTGGTTTTGCGCTAATGAGAAATGCGGCGTGCACAAGTGGTATTCATGAGTGCTCTATGTAAAATGACAAAGTCTCCAGAGCGGCCCCACTCACACTCATATAGGTGAATTTCATCAAGTATATTTTGCAAGTAAATATACCACCCTTAAGGATATGAAATTCATTAAGAGATTATCAACTCAACCCTCATACTTTGCATTCTGTAGCATTCTCACACCATAGGAAGGACAATTAATTTTGGTGCTACCACACTAACAAGTGACTTGTTATTACCCGTATGAACCCCATTCATGGGATCTCCAATCACAGAGGTTGAGTTCTATCACCGTTAATTTATCAATGGCTTAAGTCCCCATTCCCCGATGTCTCAATAATTAATTGATTCCCAAAGGTTTAGTCAAAGAATCGGCCAAATTCATTTTCGACTTCACATAATAAATGGATATAACTCCATCTTTTAACAATTTGTTAACCACGTCTGAGACAAATATGTCTATTTTTACCATTAAAGGTTTATTCTTTGAAATTGTAATTGTTGCTTGACAATCACAATGCATAAAGATTGAATATGTTGGTTTTGAACCCCACAGTATATCGCTAAGAAGTTTTCGACCACTTAGTCTCATTGTCGGTCAATTTGAGACAACAAACTCGTCTTCATAGAAAATTAACTATAATAGTTTGTTTGCTGACTTCAAGTAATTGCACCCCGCTGAGGTGAATATATAAACACTAGTGGATTTTATCTCATCTAAATCGAGAGATCCACTAGATCACGAAATCCTCTAATACGGAGGAAAATCCACAATAAAGAATACAATAATTCATGGTACCTCTCAAATATTTCGTGCTTTGACTAAAGCGATTAACGATCACGGTTGGGATCATATGTATATATGCTCAATCGACACACAAAATAAACTATGTCAAGTCGTGAAAGAAAATTCACAAATGCAACAAACTCCCAATAATTTGTGCATACTCAAAGTTAAGCTACGGGATCACCACAAAAAAAAATATCTTCAATCAAGTCTTAGCATCATAAGGAGTACTCACAATTTTGACATTAAAATGTTCAAACTTAACTCACGATTTTGACATCGAAATGTCCAAACTTTTAAGAAGTTTCTCGGCATAATATTCTTGAGATAACATTACGATATCATCCTCTCTTTATGATTTTAAGATTCAATATTACACTTGCTTCACTCCATATCCCTCTACATCAAATTTAGAAGTAAAAGTTACTCTTTTGGTTTTTATATATTAAATCAAAGTTGCTACCAAATATGAGCATGTCATCCACATATAAAGAAATAATCACATCATTTCATCAACAAGTTTTGTATAAAATACATCTATCATCTCAACATGAAAAACCACCGTGATAACAAAACTTGATTAAATTTCTCGTGTCACTACTTAGGTGCTTGTTTTAAACCGTATAATAATTTAAGTCATTTACAAACTTTGTTTCATTTCGAAACAACACGCCGCTTCAAGTTGCACCGTATAAATCTCTTCCAAGTCACTGATTTACAAAGTTTTTACATCCATTTTGGTGAATAAAAAGTTTACGGATAGAAACAAAAGCAATCAAAACTCGAATAGAAGAAATTTAGTTCCATCTGCAAAAGTATCAAAATAATCCACATTTTGTTTTTGGTAAAACCTTTGCAACCAATCTTAGCTTTGTATTTTTAATAGTTCCATCGAGGATAATATTTTTCTTTAAAAATCCATTGTGCAACTTATAGGTTTAGCTCGGTGGCAAATCAACTATAATCCAAGTTTTATTTTGTTCAATAATCAATTTGAGTTTTGATGGTTTTAACCGATTATAAAGTTAATCAAAAGAAAAACGACTTTTAAAATGTTAAAGGTTCATTTTCTACAAGATATGTAATATAAAAATCATTTCCAAAGGAAGTTTCTTCTCTTTGTCTCTTACTCCTTTCTTAATAACTCAAAAGAGTTCTCATTATTATGTTCAATAGGAGCATAAGAAGTAGATTCAACGGAGTGCACGACGAAACGATTTCGATTTTGAAGGAAAATTATGCTCGAAAAATCCAAGCATTTTGTTTCAACAATCGTATTAATGTCTAGCACATCATTTTCAAAACAAGAAATATATATGCAAGAATATGATCAAGATAACCAATAAATAGCACACTATTTTTTTTCTTTTTGATCAACATAACTTTAACCAATAAATAGGCAATCGAGAATTTTTTTTTTGATACTCAACGCTTATTTTTCTCTTTTTAGGATGCAGACGCAGGCAACATAACTTTAGGTAAATAGACACCCCCACACTTTTCGAAAATATTCAGATGTAGCCTCACCAAATTCCTGATAGCCTTTTATAAACATTTGATTGTTAAGTATCTTTTCATATTTTCTCATAAAGCATTTATTTGCAAGTGTTACAAAGCATTTAAATAAATAGTTTCACTCTAAAATTATCAACAACTCCTGAACTGATGATTTCCCTTTCAACTGTACCATCTAATGCATAATATTATTCCATCCATTGATTTGATACTAATAACAGAGCCGGTGAATCGAAGAGGATCACTGAGATTTTAGCTAAGTTCCATCTCATAGAGTATAATCTAATCCCCATCAACAAGCATAAATTAAATCATACCCAAAAATAAAAACTCTGTTCTATCATCCAAGAAAACATGTACATAATTTCTATGAATGCATACACCAAAAACATCCCAAGGGAAAAAGACTAAAAAGTTGGATGAACCATAAGACATGCATCTCAAAAAAATAATGAAACTACACACAGAAGCTCAGAAGCTCAGAAGCTCACGAACACAGATGAATACAAGTTCTTGAACGTATGCCAAAAAGGTAAAAATTAATTGAAAATTGCAGGTCACATTTGTAGCCATCTCCGAAACCGTCAGGAATAACTGAGAAATGCGCTCCGGTAGCTCATTAAGACGCCGTCATTCACATCCATCTCCGGGCGTAGCACCGCCGTTTGCCTCCTCCTCGATTCTGAGCCAGCGGCGGCACACCAAAGAGGAGCATTTTTCTGTCGTCGGAGAAAGTGACTGGAAAATGCACGCCAGGCATTAGTCGCGGAGCTTCAGAGAATAGTCATTTCCGGCGATGGATTCATCCAAGTCGGACGTCACATCGTCAGGGTTTTGGGAATCTGGCGCCACCGTTGGCGGGAGGTGACAGCGACACTTGGAGGGGATCTGGGCCTCCGAAGTGGAAGATGGCCCGCACATTAGCGGTGGGTAAATGGCTTTTAGTTTTCTACTCCCTCAGGTGGTTTTGTTTCTTCAGAGTGTGTAATTACAACTGAATATATATATATATATATATATATATGTATATATATATTTTTATCTTTAAACAAGGCATCGAAATAGGAATTAATGGGGATTTGCTGAAAGGATTGTTTTTTTGTGCTAACTTTTTGGTTAACTTTTCTTTAGAGAGAAATTCTATTTTATCATCTGTGATTTGTATGGTGTAAGAGAGGCGAGAGCGAAAGCGGCGAAAACTAATCGGTGACAGCGGAATAATTAATAGTTTTGTCGAACTCCAGATAAATCCTTAAGATTGTTGGGAATATACGATGAAGTTCGAAAAATAAAGAGATTTGTTTACGAGGCGTGCGAAAATTAGCACTTGTCTTTAAGGATTTATTTTTATAACCCTCGAGGATTCAACGGGAATTTAGAGCGACAAGTTTATTCCAAACCCAGCAAAAGAAATGTAGTAGAAAATATTGGAAGAAGATTTTTGTTCCTCTCTTGCGTTTTTGGACTGTAAAAATGATGTAGTTTTATAAGCCTCACCCCATCTAAATTTAACATAAAATAAGGAGCACCCACTAAAAAGTGTAACCAATTATCTTTTGTTGATGGGCTCAAGGAGTAGGATAATTAGTTAAAATAAGAAGAAAAGTTAGGCTTGATAAGGAATCCTAGATAAGGTCAAATAAAACCAAAATAATAAATTTGAAGTGGAATAAAAATCTTTTAAAACACTCCTATATACAACAGTTTATGCGTGTCACTATGAAAAATAAGATAGAACATTTTGCTACATAACATGCATATATGCATGACCTTTACAAACTTTTGATAGGACAAGAAAAACCATGATGCCACAGAATTGAGCCAACACAACAACATGATATCAAATTAATTACTTGGTAGATTAATAGTTCGCGTAGCGCTATTACCGCAAACTTAGAAAATATAGTTGAACTATAGTTTTTGTTGCATATCATCGTACCTCTCCCATAGCATGACCCCTCCATAACCGGTCTTGAGCCGTCTAATTTTGGTAGAATGTCATGGACTAGAACATTAGGCGGAATGTATCCAGCAGCGCAGATTCGGATGCCGGCAAGCCCATGAAAATCTTACTACTTGTCGGGACCGAAAATACCCACCCATCCCACGCGGATATAACACTTATTATACTACCCCTGTAATCACAATCTACACTGTTGTAAAACTGCATGTTTTGCATGTTTTTGTGTGTGAATTTTGTGTGATTTCTAATTTTCGTATGAGCAGGTCCGTACTTGATGGTAGGCACAGTAGGCCATTGCCTAGGGCCCCAAATTTTTAGGGGCCCAATTTTTTTTTATATTCCTAATGAAAAATAATTTTTGGCCCTATTTTTTTCATTCTCAGACCAAAACACCCAAGAAAAGACTTTCAACTTCAAAGTACAACACCCAAATTTCAAAAAAGGCCCAAACTCTTCCAAACTTTTATGCAGTTCACGACTATTCAAATGCACAATTCTCAAGATAAAACGAGGGACTTAAATTTAATTACAACTTTTAAGAACGAAACTCTCTTCTCTTCTCCATTGTGAGTCGTCACTTTCATCTTCCTCACTTGGTCACTCCTCGGTAGCTAATCAAAAGCGACTGAGGAGGTGGTCAAGGGAATCGCGCTGGGCCGCATGGAAGCACACAGGTCGGCCGCGTATGAGTGATTATTCGTGTTTTTGTGTCTTTTCGACCCATTTTATATTGTCATATGTTACGTATGGTATTTTTGGTTGTTTAGTAGGTTTTCGTGAAAAGAGAACTTAAAAACGGACTAAAACGATCGAAAGCGGACATTAGGCGCGAATAACGATTGGAAAGCCAAAGTTGTGCGCGCGGCGCGCAACGTCAAATTGGCGTAAATGAGGCGTGCCGGCAAGCGTGCGCGGACACGCTCGTCGTGGCCGCATGCGCACTCCACGCGCGCCGAGCACTCCACAAGAGCGCCGCGCAAGGCATGCGGCGGGCAAGAAGCGCGTCAGCGCAACCATGCCATGTGAGGAGGCTGTGCGGACGAAACATGAAATTTCTAGAAATTTTATTCCGATTTTCCCTTTCTTTTTTGGATTCTTCCACCTTGTATAGGCTTAGGAGCTTATAAATAGCCCTTGGGGGTCCATAATTTCTATACTTTATTTTTTGGTATTTTCTCTTGCTTTCAACATTGGGATTGCTTGGTTTCTTCCCCTCAAGTTTTTTTGTTTTCTAATTAAAAGTAGATTTCTTCATCTCTTTTTGTCGATTTTAATTGTTGGGTGATTATTATTATTGCATGATTATGTTTATGATTATATTCTTTCCATCAATTGTGATTATGATTCTATCACCAGCGGGAACTAATTTCCTTGTTCAGGATTAAGATGATTTGATTCAAACAAACAAGCATGAGTATTGATTAATTGATATGCTTTCATGAATAAATTATTTTACTTGTTGATTGATTGTTTGGTCAACTCTTGATTGTTTGAGAGAATAATTGAGATCGAGAAGATATTATACATGGACTAAATTTATTTAGGGGGTTAGATATGAATCGAGAGATGTATTTGTTGGATCTTTAATCCAACATTGGGCTTATATGTGAGATAATTATGTATTGTGAATTTGTCAATTAAGGTTAAGCCCATTTTATAAGTGATCAAATAAGGTTTAAGGGGTGAGCTTTAATGTATCTAATAGGGTGTGGGCCTTTAATGTGTAGATACTTAATGGGCTATTCTATTTTAATGATGGGCTAAAATAGGTACCCAATATAACACGATTATATAGCGGTTTATGGTCTAGGTCATACGTCTCACGAAATTCTATTCGCTATCCAATCGAGGAAAGAAACCTACGGAGAAAACTAAAGGGTTCTCGAAAATCTTTGAGGCGTGTAGATCTAGAAGGCGAGATCCGAGAACAAATTGATATGGATTGATGCGCTTCGCGATCTAGTTTTGATTCTTGATAATTCAATATGAGCTCACGGATTAAAGTGATTGTTTTCACTAAAGTTTATTCCAACAAGTGGTATCGAGCCGTTTCATATTGAGTTATTTGGAATCGAATTTTTTCGATAATCATATCTACGAAACTGTTAGTATATTCGGATCTGTGTTTGGATATGGATTCAATTCTATGGCTTAATTCTGAAACTTCGAATCGATGGTTTTGTGTGGATTAATCATTAAACAATCAGTTTCTGAAAGAAATTCGAAATTGACGGTTTTGGAAAACCTGAATATTTTCGGTACCTGTTCTTCGTCAATTGCTATGGATTAAGAAACAAAATTTGGATTATCTGTTATATTTCAGATTCTAGTTGTGTGCAGATTTGGATTGTTTAATTATTTATGAATTGTTGATTTTTATTGAGATTCTGTTGTTTCTCGTATCGGATTTACGAGATTTTTTTGAAAATATGGATTTCACCATTTTCACGTTTGCCGAGAGTTTGGGTGCTCTAATGGGGAAAATGGCGTTTTGACTTATTTGATTGCAAATTTTGAGAAAATTGGGGCTTCACTTTTGTGTGACTAATGTTTCCTTAGGTTTTTCTGTCATATATATATTTGGCCCATTTCCAGTTAAAGAAATTTAGGGTTTTGATATTAAAAAAAAAGTTTTAATTTGGGGCTTATTAAAGTTTGTTTGTTTTAAAATTGACCTCAAATAATATGGAAAACCCTAAATTAAGTTTGATCTTGGAATTTAAATCTTAAATTGAATAATGGTATGGATTATATATTTTGAGATGAATTAATTGAAACAACATGTCACCAAAGTGACTTCTCTTGTGTAAACTAATTTGTTTTGAAATATAAAAATCGCGTGTAACTTATGTGAATATTAACCGGCCCAAATGAAGGTTAATATTTATCCAGAAGTACGTCTTGCTTTTGTAATAAACCGTGATAATTATTCGGTTC
This sequence comes from Rehmannia glutinosa, assembly GCA_016081115.2. Taxonomy (NCBI): domain Eukaryota; kingdom Viridiplantae; phylum Streptophyta; class Magnoliopsida; order Lamiales; family Orobanchaceae; genus Rehmannia; species Rehmannia glutinosa. Next base: position 206,799 of record JABTTQ020002824.1, read on the forward strand.
ACATATAAACACTAAATCGGCCCAAGGAAGATTTATTGTTTGATATGTTCTTATTATCGGGTTTGATTCTTGCAAGATATCAATTACAAGTTAATATTTTGTCCAAAAGATGAAATATTGGTGGAGTCCGATATCTTGAGATGGGAATTACCAATATTTGAATTTATCATTATAATTCTAAGTATACTTTATGTGAGAGCATAATTAGTTTTTTTTTTTTTTTTTGGATTCAACTATGTACTCACTCTGCCTAATGTCTTTAATGCGTCATCAACTCATTCCTATGCTAAATGGCACTAACTTCAAGTTATGGCAAGAGAACGCCCGATAGTTCTGGTCATGGACCTCGACCTTGCGATAAGATTGATTCTCCACCCTCTTCTTGCGATAAAGTACTTGGATGAAAAGAGGGATATGGAAAGGTGGGAGAAATCGAATCGCGTGTATGATGATCATGAAGAAAGACATTAGGAAGCATTGGGGGAGCCTTATGCGAGAAAATTACTACTGACTAAGGAATTTCTTGCGGATATTGAGAAAAGGTTTGTCAAGAATGAAAAGGTTTGAAATTGGTACGCTCTTGAGCAAATCGATTTCAATGAGGTATGGAGGGAAGCAATATCAGAGAATACATTATGGAGATGTCTCATCTGCTTCAAAATTAAGAGCATAGCTAGAACTCTCAGAGGACTTGCTAGTGCATTTGTTTTAATATATCTTCGGGGATAATTTACCAGAAGTTTAGGTGAGCTATAACTGTCGGGGAAAGAGACTTGGTCTCTGAATGAACTCATCTCACACTGTAATAAGGGAAGAGGAAAGGTTGAAGCAAGATAAGACAAAAGTGCTAATATTGTCTCAACTTCCAAGCATAAGGGCAAGGGATTGAAAAGAAAGAAGGATAAGGAAGCTGCAAAGACAGCACCACAAAAGAAACAACAAAAGGCACCCACTGCAACAGAAGGTACTAGCACTGATGCTGGTACTGCTACGGGTTGTTTCTTCTGTGGAGCTGAAGGACATGTGAAAAAGCAGTGTACCAACTATCACGCTTGGCGTGCTAAGAAAGGTATGCTACTTAATTTTGGTTTGTTAAGGTTAATTTAACTTCGGTTCTAGATTGCTGGTGCAACAACTCATCGTGTGTCTATGCGGGTTGCCTCCATTGCCGAAAACCAAGTGATGGTGAAAGATACATCTATGTGGGCGACGGCAAGACGGTTGAAGTTGGAGCAATAGGAAAATTTGATTATTATTCAGACTAGATTTTATTTGGATCTTAATGATACATTCGTAGTCACCGTCTTTTCGACGGAATTTGATTTGTTTTGTTTTTGGACAAATTTGGTTATTCTTGTTCATTTGGAAATGGGATATTTAGTTTGTTTCATGATTCAAAAATTAGTTGGGTGCAGTTCTTTGCTCTGGTTATGATAATATTTATTTGATGGATATCATTGCTTCATTTAATGAATCCTGCATCTATATACGAGGTGTGAAAAGAAAATTAACCAATGGGAATTCGGCTATGTTATGGCACAAGAGATTGGGTCATATCTCCAAAAGAAAGAATTGAAAGACTTGTGGAGGCGAGATTCTCGATCCTTAGATTTCTGGACTTTGATATTTGTGTTAATTGTATTAAGGAAAACAAACCAACAATAAATTTTTATACTTGGGACTTGAGGACGTCTTAGAACTTATACATACGGACATTTGTGGGCCATTTCCTACTGTTGCTTGGGTAATGATCAACAATATTTATAACGTTCAGTAGAGCGATTTTCTAGATATGGTTACATATTTCTCATCCATGAAAAATCACGAGTCATTGGATGTGTTCAAATCCTAAAAATCTTTGAAGTTGAGAATCAACTCAACAAAAGGATTAAAGTGTCATTCGATCGTGGTGGCGAAATCTTACGATATATATGGTTGGTGAACAACGTCCAGGACCATTTGCTAAATTTCTAGAGAATCACGGTATTATCGCGTACACCATGCGGAGTTCACCCACACTATGAATGGTGTTCTTTGAAAGCGGTACAAAACACTTAAGGATATGGTGAGGAGTATGATTAGTCATTCTGCCTTACGAGAATCACTCTGGGAGAAGCAGAAGCGCATCATATATCTAAATAGGGTTCCAAAGCGACTAACAAAACCACTTATGAACTTTGGACGGGCAAGGCTTTAGTCTAAAACATTGCACGTTTGGGGATGTCCGATTGAGGCAAGGCCTTACAAGCACTAATGAAAAAAAGCTGGACCTAAGGGCGATTATTTGTTGTTATTTTTATGATCTCACAACTAAGACTATTTTTGAGTCCAGGAAATGCCCGGTTCTTTGAGGATGTTGAGTTTGCGGGGAGATAGAGTAAAGGACTTTGTCTTTTGAAGGAATCGTTGATATTCCGCAGTGTTGTTGGCATTGATCGAATTTCATTCACGACCTTGTTGAAGACACAAATCATGACAATGTCGGAGAACCTCTGTTGCAAGTTATTCCAAATGAGCAAACTCTACAACCTCAAGAACCAGTGCCATTAAGAAGATCCACTTGGGAAAGAAGAAGTGCAATGTCAGACGATTATATTGTATTTCTCCAAGAAAATGAGGTTGACATTGGAATGATGGAAGATGATCAATCAGCTGTCAAGCCATGGAAAGTTCAACTCTCAAAAAGTGGATAGATGCCATGAATGAAGATAAAGTCCATGAGGATAATGGCGTATGGGAGCTTGTCTCATTGCCAGAAGGTGTGAAACCCATTGGTTGCAAATGGATATTTAAAACGAGGGATTCCAGAGGTAATAGCAATACGTAATA